>JAQGAU010001483.1:0-19120 GCA_034698045.1 Paramacrobiotus richtersi | reverse complement strand
ATTTGCCTTTCTAAACAAAGTAGGGAGCGCGAACCATTGCGGTGTAGTTTCCACCGCATGGGTAATGACGGGTTAAGAATTTGCGCTAATCCTTTCAAGGGGCTTCACAGTGCCGCTAACCATATCGGATCGGGTTGTGTATTACATCACTGCAACCACCACTGACCCTAACGATGGAGTTGGGGATGACAGGAGGGATCGTAATGGTCGCGTTTATCTGCCTCCTTGTGGTAATTATCCTCTGCCGTGGTTACTGCGGTTACGCAAGACGAATCCGATCTCCCGGCAGGCCAGCGGGCATGCATGCAGCGGACGCAAACAGTACCGGTCCAGTTATTGTCCGGCACTTTCCGGCTACACCTGCCGCAAGTTCTCCGTTCGACCAATTACTTGCTTATCAGGAGGCCAAACCTGGAACTTATCTACCGTATGCGGCTGCCGGATATCTCGACCAGCCACCTTCCTATGCGAAAGTGGTCAACGGTGCGCATCCTTCTGAAAAATCCTGACAGTTCCAAGTTTCGAAATGGGCACAACGTTTTTGTACTCAGTTGATGCAGTAGTGACTTAAGAATCTGTTCTTCGGAGGAGGGTCGATAAATGGCAAACAGTGTTGGTATTTTATCCAATATTAACCCTTCAACGTCCACGCGGTGAAATTTTCACCAATGAGGTCCGCCAATCTTCCTGAAGCACTTTTTGTAGTTAGTATAAGTGTTAGGCATGCTGCAGGGAGGGGAAGGACTGCACTTCCAGAAAACAGTGATAGCGGGTGAATTTGACTTACAAGGAGGGTGCTACGCAGCCTCGAAAACAGTCGAAAAAAAACGTATGGTTCCACGATGCATAGCTAATTCAGCGCGTAAGATAAATTCTCCAACTTTGCACAGATGAAACTTGTTGTACATATAAATCAAGCGAATCATCAAGAAAAAACAAAGGTGCATCTATTCCTGAGTTGTAAAATTAAAAAAACTCATGGTGAAATTTTCACCTAATGGTCGGTGCTGTGCGTATAGTACATTGTGACTGTACAGACAGATGGCCCGCTCGGCCGAATGTATACATAGCCACTGTCAAAAGCGCGTACATGTGCATCAATATCATCATGAAAATCCAGGACAGCCGATTGGTTCTTCTTAGAAGTTTGCATAATGGACTTTTATATATTTCCAACAAGTAGGGTGCTTTTGTCCTCCAGTATAATATTTTTGGCGTTCAGTGAGATCACAGAACTACACATTACCATTATACTGCGCATGCTGACATTTCTATTATGGCGCAGTCGGTTGTGCTCTCTGTTCGGTCATCCTCCGAGACATGTTTATTTTTGTCTAATTTGTTTGGTTCGTTTTTTCTGAAATCTCAAACGGCATGAAATAGATGGACATGTCAACTAAATCCACGGAAACAAATTAAACGGCAGCAGACCGCAGTGTGGTCGACATTAGCCATTTTAGCGCCACTGTTGCTTACCGGAAGTTTAGTTACACTGGCAGATTTAACATAGCTTAGTGTAACTGGGCGACCATTCGGTGAAATTTTCGCCAGTGTTGGATCTGACCAACCACTGACTTTAAAATTCTCAAAAAAATCACATACCTAGCATACTACTGACATGTCTATCATACGGTATGAATTTGAAAACGATCGGCGTATCCCTTCATACTGCAGTGGACATTAAAGGGTTAATATCTTTCCCGTTGCACTCTCAGGCTCGGACCATGCGTCAGTTTTAAGGAATTTAATCCCGAAATGTTGGCTTACGTTGGCAGCGAGTAGCACCCACGTAGAGAACAGTACATGTAACCGGCAAAATGCCCCTCCAAAGCATTTAGTCTCATACGAACCCCCCTCTCCCTTTGTGAAGTGTGGGTGTGAGATCTCACAATCTGTCAAACCTATTTCGTGCTACATGCAGCCGGTGCGAGATCCGTCTGCATCACGAAAAATTCAGAGGTAAATCTGATCGGCCATATCAAGGCGAATGACCTATGGTATTAATAGTATTATTTAATACTTTTCGCTTTGAGGTAGGACTATTGGTGTGTGCAGTCAGAACCGAGACAAAATACGGTGAAGTTTTGTGTTTAGTGGTTTAGGTCCAACACACCTAGGCACTTCGTTTTATATGATTTGCGGTCAAACTCGAACAAATCTCAAACGATGACCTGTAGAAGAGCTGATTACGGGTTGATATGTAAGCGTTGTGTTTAACACAGAAAAGCACATTTAACAAAAGTTACGAAAGAAAAGCGCATTTTTTGAGATTTTTTTGACCGCAAACAACCCGACTTGCGCAAGTGCATAAATTTCTCGTTTCGCTCCGGTCTTTATTACTAGCGCAGTGGAGTGCGATTGCCTAGTTACGGATTCTCATGATATTTACCAGTACACGCCCGTGACTTCGACATCCGAATATGACAAAAGCAAAAATTAATGTCTGTTTCTTTTATGAACAGCCCACTTGAATTGTCATAGCTGCTGATTGACAATGACTGACGAAATCAAAATGCCTGTTTCTCTTTACAAACAGTCCAGTAGGATCGTACCCTCCCCGTATGTAGGTGAAGCTCAAGTGTTTTTTGCCAAATATAAGTGTAGTGTGGAACGACTTTCATGGTCAGCGACTCAGGTGGCGGTACGACATTCACTGTCAGCACAACGTTAACAGTTTTACGACCCTGATTTTTCGCAGTTCTATGAATGTGTGGGAAATCTCAACGTTTCCGGAAGCGAACCTGTCTCAGCGATGCCTGAGTAAGGTTCGACCTTCACCATGAGCACATTCCGAGAAACAACATTATGCCAAGAAGTCTAGACCTGTTTAAGAAAGTCTCAGCGTGCTACACAGCAACTGTGAATAATCTGTCCGTTGCGTGTTTTGCGATAGTAGAAGAAATGATCTTCACTCCTTCGTGATTGGGGCCGTCCTTTTGCGTCGTGTCGTCCCGGGACAATATAGAATTTGCGGTAACAAAAACGGCGAACACGAACATGAGCGCAACGTACAAACAAAGTGCGCAGTTGACCGTGTTTGTGCGTAAAGTCCGCGTGTACTCGCCGAGCACGTGCGGCGGCCACGGAAACAAACACGTATGATACGGTTGTGAACTGTTGGTTCGCTGCACCATGAAAACCTACGATATTCTTTGATCTTTCAAAAGGCTTAGCACCCCGAGGCAGAAACAGAGTTTATTGTTGTTTTCTGTTTCAATTCAGCCTTGCTTTCATATTTATGAGATTTTACTGGCACATTCACCACTACTAACAGAATGCAACAGTCATGTAACATATAATCAGTGTACTTTATTCTACACAAACCGAAACGACAATCTATCACAGACGAGTCAGGCTTAAAAATGTATAAATAAAAAATCGATCCTCGTGGGGTCCACTTGAAAAAAATTCGATCCTGCTGGGTAGCCAGCACCAGCGGGAACCCGCTACAAAATAAAGAAAAACCATTGGGGAATGGTGGCATAATAATTTCAATAGCAGAAACTAGTGCCATGTACCGTGAAAATTTTAATAAAAAAACTTCTGTAAAACACTAGAAGGCGGTCCATTTTAAAAAATGCCACACGCTTTGTGGCGCAATGCGCCTAATAGCATAGTCACTGCAGGAATCTGGGACGATAACAGTCTGCAAGTATTTGATCTTACAAAAATTCAACAGAATAGGGGACTTGTGTCGCTACAAAAATAAGAAAGATACCATTGAGGAGATATTTCTACCTTATCGGAAATGGAGGTTTTGCTGGGTAGCCAGCATCCACGGGAATCCGCGATTAGTTCAGGGTTCTTCCATGCTAAAACACAAAAAAATGAATAAAACTTTCCCCACCTACGATATAATTCACATAAAGTGTATCGCAAAATGAAGGTTAAAAAGACGAAACTTTTTTCCGTTTAACACAGTCACTTATCGTGCGAAATACAATAAAAATAAAATTTAAATCTTTTTCTTATTCAAGTGAAATAGGTGACTTACACTCAAAAAGTGACATCCCTTTGGTCTGCATAGGAAAACAGGAGAAAAAGGTAAAACTGCACGAATAAAAAGCGGAGGGAATAACCTGGAAGGCTGCATCCCATCCAAAATGCCTCAGAAACGTGGCTGGGTTCCCAGCTGATAGCAGGGTTCCCTGCTGCTTGTAACGCTTGTTTCCCTGACACGTTGGAAAATTTCAGTTCTGGAGCAAGGATGCGCATAACCCAATATAAAAAGCCATTGTTGGCAAATACATACCCGCTACTTTGTAAAAGATGGCTCTGGCCTCTGGGAAATGATTATTGAGATAATTTCTTACTGCTTTCACAACTCCCATAGACTTAACATAGCCATTGACTTCCATGCTGTGGAAGGAAATTTCCCATTGGCTGTAGTCACTCTCGATCTAACTTTAATTAGCTGTCAGCCAATCATAATTCTCGGATTGCTACAATGTTTGTCTTTCTGGGTGGCGTTAACTGCCTTACACGGAACGCCTTCTTGTGTCGATGGATTTGTTAACGCCCAGCGACAAACAACAGTGGCAAAAACAGGAACACGGTTCAGCAACCAATAGGACACGATTCGACACGATACATGTTTGTTTGTGTCGATGTTCGTGTTCCTCGATTCGGTTATCGCAAGTTGTATAATATAAGACTGTTTGCACGAACAGTGAGGGCATCAACAAAAGAATTGCAAATTGAATGGTTAGCATATGTCGGATGTTAAAATTACAATCATATAAAGAATGTTGCTGTTTCTTTTTCTCATGTCGGTTGTAGTTTTCTGCGCAGGGCAAAAACGGCCGGTGTGTGCGCAGCACGGGTCCACAAAGTGTTCCAACTGTCTCGAAGTTAGCGAGAGTGACAATAAGAATATCGCATCAATGGTTCCATTGATGTACTAACAGCAAAGACCTTGCAAGACTGTTTTTCGGATCACTACCTCGCTTGGAAGGAGAAAAAGAGTTTATGCCAGATCAATCAAAACTACTGCAAATACTACAATTATCTGGAGTGGAACTGGTACGGGTTATATCCCGATTCCCCATTCCCCACTATAATTTTGACAGTAAGTGTGAGCAGAAGCTCACATCCTTTGTAGCATGTTTCCAGCGCACCTTTTTGCATATCTGGATGATACACTACCAAAACGCTTGCTACGTCAAAATGCTCCTGCAGCTCAGAAAAGGCTGTAAGGACCACAGATCTCGGTAGATCTTTTGCGCGCCTTTGTTCGCATAAGGTAGTGAATGGTGCGAATAACTGAGCCAATACTGCGAAAGCGAAGTTGTGAAGGTTTACTCGAGATATTGGTCGAGAGGACGCTGTTAGTAATAAACGTCTTTGTCCGCCTTGCAGATGACCCTTGCACAGGGGAAGCCATGCCAGACCTCCCGGATCCCTACAAACCACTCTCCATTCGAAGCAAGTACCTTAACCTTCCTCTAGTTTAGCTCGATCGTTTAATGCTTATTTAATTTTCGAAGAAGGATACAAAGTTCAACCCGGTGACAAGCTGTTGACACTGGCCGACAAATTTGGGACGAACGTGGACCAAATCATTTCGGACAATAAGATTACAAACCCGGACCTACATAATTCTCGTGGGAGATATTCTGCAAATTAATTAACGATAATTATATGCGAGCGTACGCTGAGAGTGTTAACGCGACTGCTATGCGTTAACGCTTTGTCCGCCGAACAGGATTCGGCGTGCGATAAATGCACCATTTTCTTTAGCATGCTTGAGCGATGGTCGAAATTGTGCATGAATACTGTGTATTATCTGTACTTTGTTCACATATTGTTCCGTAACCTATAACAGCTCGTCACGCCATCTGTTCACCTGGTATTAAAAGTTATCAAGTAGCGGGGACCACCAGATCACCAACGGGAGTAGCATATTTGACGGTTTTAGACAACTGCTCTCAAAATCACAGTAGACCAGCGCTTCGGGCAACTGGATGCCAGAAAAGAACGAACGAACGTACGATACGTGACAAGCTCGTAAGAAGATATGCAACTAGTGTAAACTTTCACAATACTGCTTATGCGAAAAGATGTATCATCGGCAAGTGTAGGGAGCGAAGCACTTGAACAATGGCTTGCCATGTAAGATTCGACTGTAGGATTCGACAGTTATTTTGCGCTTGTCCAAAGATCAGTTCTAGGCTTCCAGCACACTGTGCTTGCACAACGACTTGCACACAAGTGACGTCACGCCACTGCAGTGTAGAATTTACCGCCAGATAACACTCAGGTGCGGATTGCTGGTTTATAGTGCACATGCCGATCGCTTTGAGTCATGGCCATGCGGTAGCGTGCTCGGCACGCCGTGCGGAGCAAAGACAGGGCATGCGGCAGCGTCATCATTCAGTCGAGTCTTATTCTGCATGGGGATCTGCGCTCTGCACAACCTCGTTTACATTCGTTCGTGCATTCTCCAGTACAGAAAATTTGACGCATGAAACGCAGCTGGTATCACAGATCGTAACTCATAAGCAGTACAATAGTACAGAAAAACTATAAACATGTGTGTGTAACCAAATGTGCGCTACTGTTTTGTACACGTTATCCCTTTCTTTATATGACGATTTTTCTATAACAAACTTTTTGTCTGGGTTCTTGATACGCTCAAGCTGTTGGTTTAAGATTAACGGAGATTCATGTTATACAGATCACGTAATTATACTGGAAGCAACAGTAAAAACTTCCGAGACAGTTGCTTTTGTTGCAAAATGATAAAATCAAGGTCACATACTGTCACAAACCGGTTTTATGACATTCTGTGTGTGGGGTTAACGACTGACCGTATTGCAACATGATAAATTTAAAAAACTGTGCGTCAGAATAGGTGGCAAATACTGACATTTGAATGTGGCAGAACATACAACGAGGTAATAAGTATTAACTCTGCAAACCGCGGCCCAGTAGCCAAGGAGCTGGTAAATAGGCCGCAGTAATGGGGCAAAACAGCCAACCAGCTGATAAACCCGGTGACAGGGGTAAAATAGCCAAGGAGCTACTGAGCCCCAGTATGGTGCAAAATAGCCAACCAGCTAATAAACCCGGAGACTGGGGTAAAATAGCCGACCTGCTATTGGGCACAAAAGACTGGGGCAAAATAGCCACTCCGATATCATTATGCCAAATGCAAATTCCGGAACTGGAACGGTTTACGCATACCGTTGATAATCACCGACTGACAATAATCTTTCCGTTGCGCGTTTTGCTGACAATGGGCAAAAAGGATCTTTACTCCTTCTTGAGTGGTGCCGTCCTTTTGCACCCACTTGTCGTGAGCCAATATCAGAGCTTGTGCAGAAACAGTAAGGGCATACGCAAAACAATTGCAAGTTGAATGGTTAGCATACGGTGTACGTTAAAAGTTAAAATCTGATCATCTCATGGATGTTGCTCTTTCTTTCCCTCATGTCGGTTGAACTTTTTAGCGCAGGCGAAGAACTGGTACTGTGTGCGCAGGATGATCGTCGAAATGCTCAAGTTGTGTCGAGCTCACCGATAGCCACCGGAAGAGCATTTGAAGCAGGAGTTAGTGTAGAAGCAGAAAAAGCTTGGTCGAACTGCTGTTCGGATCACTATCGTGCTTGGAAAGAGAAAAAGAGTTTATGCGACATTAATCACGACTACTGCCCAAACCTACCTGATCCGGAGACTTGGGCGTGGCGTCCATTACCGTTCTTCCAGAGTAAGTATATGAACACAAGTGTACGTACTAATACTGACTGCATGCTGCGTATGGTAGGCCATCAAAAAAGTTGCTACTGTGTCTTCTTTCTAAAGAACGTCTTCTTCATTACAGTTGACCTTTGCACAGGGGAAGACACATCAGCCCCCCGGATCCTTACAAACCGCTCACCCTTCGAAGCAAGTAGCTTTGCGTTCCTCTAGCTAACAATTTGTTAGATTTACATATTGTTGAATGTTTAATATCCCAATCTTGATTTGGTAGACGGATATCAAGTGCAACCCGCTGACACATTGGAGACACTGGCCGACAAATTTGGAATGACCGTGGAACAGATCGTATTGGACAATAAACTTGGCAAACTGCTCCAAATTGGCGCGGGAGACATTCTGCAAATCAGTTAACGACAACTATAAGCGTGCGTAACGTATGTTTGGACTGCGACTATGACTGCTGTCCCTTGCCGTTTTATCCGCCGAATCGGATTTGGAGTGCTGTGAACGCATTATTCTGTTTGGTTCGCTAGAACGAAGATCAAAGTTTTGTTGCATAGTGTATATTATGTGCATTGGGTTTACGTAAAATTGTTCCGTAACATTTAACAGTCCTTCACATTCGCGACATCGTCTACCATTTAAAGTACCCAGTAGCAGAGATCACCAGAGCATCACGAGAGCAACATACTGTATGTTAGGCCGTCAAAATCACATCAGACCAGCACTTCGTTAAACAAGGTCAAAGGTCAAAAAATCTCTTCCATATTTACGTGACGGCGCGTCGCGAAATAGCCTTCGGTAGCCAGCTAAAGTCGACATATACATCAAACGCGAAAAATAAAATTGCCGACTTCAGTACTAAAATGCGACTGCTGGGGTTGCTGGACAAAATTTTGAACTTGATCAAGAAAATATTGGAAGCCGGATCTGTTCTCGTTTTAAAGTTCTGTGGTCAAAACTGCTGGTCTGCCCCACAGAAGACTTCTGTTTTTGTTCAACCACTGGACGTCCCCTGAAGCCTGCTTTCGTGAAGTAACAACAGTAATCATAAAACCTATTTGCATATTGGGATAAGCAAACACAGCTGCGGCAGCGCTAACTATACAAATAAATAGAGGGTAAACGTAATCTCAACGATCTGTCGCTGGAGAAAAGTTAAAAAAGATATTTACGGTACTGTATTTAATTAGCCTTCGTTTGTGCTCTTGGTGTACAGTATGTAGTGTACAAGTTTTACTGCACTACTCATATTGTTTTTCACTTTTTCTATCATATCTCTCGGCGAGCAATAACACCAATGTGTGCTATCTCGCTATCATTAAGATAGCAGTTCTCAGAAACGTTGGCAAGTGTTACGATATCCACACAGACAAAGCAGACTTCAAGACGAACTAATAGCGAACAACATATCGATTTCATGCTTTGCGGCACATCGGCATCTAAGGCTGCAAAGCGAACGTCAGGCTTCTAGCAGTAATTCCAGAATGTACTAGTATTGCTGTGTTGCATGAATGAGAGACAGTCCTGGTACCTAAGAATTCCGCTAATCCCGTCCAACGGGCTTCACTGTGCCGCTAACCATATTTGATAAACTTGTGAATTACATCGTTGCAACCACCATAGACCAGAACGATGAAGAAGATTGGGATGGCAGGAGGGATCATGATAGTCGCGTTATTCTTCCTCTTTGTGCTAGCGCTCCTCTACCGGGGTTACCGTGAATACACAAGGCGGCGCCGATCTTACGGTAGGCCTGCGGTGATGTACGCAGCGAAAGCAACCAGTGCCAGTTCAACTATTGTCGGTAATTTTCCGGCTGAACCTGCCGCAAGTCCTTCATTCAACCAGTTACTTCCTTATCCGGCGGCCACGCCTGAAAATCATCCACCTTATGCGGCTGTCGCATCTCTCGATCAACCACCTTCCTATGCGACAGTGGTCAGCGGTGGACATTCTTCTGGAACATCCGGACAGTTCTAGGCGTCGAAATGGGCACAACGTTTTTGTACTCGGTTGATGCAGTAGTGACGTAAAACCTGTTAATCGGTGAAGTGTCGGTAAACGGCAAACAGAGTCATTATTTCATCCAATGTCTGTGATCGCTGCTCTCTGAGTCTCTGACCATGCATCAGTAGTTTTGAGGAATTTTATATAAAAACGTTGGCTAGTGTTCGAAGCGAGGTGCACGTATGTAGAGTATGTTACCGGCAAAATGTCCCTCTCGGCATGAATGATGTCCACACCGGATCCAGAATCTCGTCTCAACGCTGGTACTGTTTCTATCACAATGCCCCTCTCGTAACTTTCTTTCTTTACTGGCCTTTGCTGGCTCGGGTTCTTGCAAACGTGTCCAGCGGGAACCAAAATTGTGGCTCACAGGAAACTTAAGCTGGTCTACCATCTTAGAATATAAAGCAGGACTGCCAGTCTTGCTGCACGGCTCAGTTTCCATTCCAGGAATACAGCATTGTCGCTCTTTTTATCGCTAGCGCAGCAGAGTACGATTAAGTAGTTACGGATTGTCATATTTACACGCCCTTGGGTTCAACATCAGGAATATTATGCCAAAATCAAAAATTAATGTCTGTTTCTCTTATGAACATGCCACTTTGATTGTTCCATACATAGCTCAAGCACGGGTGTTTTCGCCAAGCACAAGTGGACCGGTAATGCCGTTAAAAGCAACTGTTACTGGCCTTTTTTATTATTTAAATTGTGCATCATCAGATTTTAGTGGCATACTTATGAGTTGTGGGTCTCAGTACTATCTAATAATGCAGACATTGCAGAGAAGAATTTTTGTGCACGTGGGTTTTGTTGTATACAAGGGGACGGCAGTTTTCTGTCGCCCGGAGTCCGTATTGAAGCGTTTGCGTTCAGTAGGAGAGTTTGCGTGGCTAGAGTCAGCCACTCTGCATGCAAACTCCGGTTTCTCCGTCTCCAAGCTTTACGCACCAGTAGCCAGCGCCACATCGGCTAACGCATGTAGACTTGCTCACGCACGAATCGGCACGATACGCTGCACGACTGGCTGTGAACCTGCAGCAAAAGAAAGGAATTCACGCACTAATATTTCGGCTAGACTATTCCATCAAACGGGACCACTGGGTGCTGTTGTGCCGTATGACTAAAAGTGCTTTGTTTTACTGACGGCAATGGGAATAGTTACAAAACCGAACACGCGCAAGCAAAGCTTTCGCGAATGTATTAAATAATGCTACGATAATGCGGGAAAGAATTCTACCGCATTGAAGTGGAAACCCAATATTCGTGTTTTATACAGAATTTTCTCGAAACTGGATCATGCCTGCGCTTTCTAAAACGGAATACTTATTTCGGATGACAGTATGCGATAATTGTTAGTTCTAAGCAGTGGTACTTCAAGTTCCGTTGATTCCAAAGAGATATTAGTGAACTAAAGTTTGACCACTGACCGGCCGCAATACTGCCACAACCATGAGAACCACCATAAGGAAAAATCGCATAATATGCATGTTCGTCGACTTGTGGGAAATGCACGTCTGTCTTTGCAATAAAAAAAACGCAGATCTTCTTAAAACAAGTAAAGTTCTGTTGATTATGATTCCTTGGTTCGTGTTTAGTGTTTAAATATTTTCAAGATCGTTGGCGCACCCGGCGCCGGCTCAAACAATGCAGACGCCCTAAACAAATTAATAATTCGTCGTGCCGGTGATCGAACGTTGCTCAAAGCGACAATAACAGAGAAAACAATCTGCTACAATAAGCAACGGGTGTCAACAACCGGTGAGTAAAGGAAAAGCAACAAAAACAGCAATTGAGCGCTTTGTATTCCAGTGATTAATTATGTCCTGCATTGACAATGTATAATTTTGTACAGTGGCTAACAGCTTTAGGCCCCATTATACGCGCACAACTATTTTTACTGCTTTCAACTATTTTCATCACAAATTATTATTAGTTATAAAGAGTTAGGATAGTTTATAGGTGCAAGTTGAATATTTTCTAAAAAACCAAATTTTTTACGAGCCGCAAATAGAGTCTTCTTCTGAAGAAATGCTCATAGCTTAGGATACATGTCATATCAATTGGCATCATAACGTGTTCATAATTTTTTAACATTTACACTGAGTACTTTGTAAATCAAAACTTGATGTATTGCTTGCTTGTCAATTAATAACCCATCTAGCAGTTCATTTTGCTGCTGACCCTTAAACCTGCATTTGCTGATACTGGATGTGAGTGTGTTTCACAAATGCCATTCGCCAAAAAAAAATTAACATCCATTGATCACCGAGCGTACCACCGGTTGTCATGTCATGATTTACAAGAGACAGTTCAAATCCGGTGTGACAGTTTCCTGAGCACGGCATACAAGTTCAGTAACACTCTGCCTGTTTGTCGACACAGCAAGGAAGTTCTGTTTGTTAACCGGCAACGACAGTAATCATTCGTTTCCGTGCAAAGCCAAAGACAATTACCTGAGCAGCAGGAAACATCTGTTGATAAGTTGTTAAATTATGCAGCCGCAGGGTTAGTAAATTTCTTTTTACCAAATAATGTATGCACAAAGGCGGCACATGCTTTTGTCGAAGGCATAAACAGTACCACATTTGTTGTCGGTTAAGAACAACTAGCACTGATTCTGGAAGCCTCTGACAGCAATTTTGCTTCTTACAAGAACTTCGGTTTTTTTTATCGCACTTGGCCACGCAACAATAAGATGAAACTATTAATCCTGTTAATTTGCCTATGCTTGATAATGAGCACTGCTGTAGCCGATGCGGCAGATGAATCTGCCGCACGTTCGTCCCAGCTGGTGAAAGATCCTTCCAGGAACGGTACGTCAAGCAGGCTCGAAAGCTCCAGTAACTCGACCTCACTGGAGGAGCCGGCCGTGCAGGAGACGGCAGCCAACGCCAACCTTGCCAGAAGGCGAAAGCCCTGTAAGGGATTCAAGTGTCAGAACTGAATCTGTATTGGTTTGTCACGTAATATGTTAAAGACTGGAAAATTCATCCGGTTGACTCCTGCATCAACGTGTCGTGAATGATAATGAGTATCTACGAAGCTTGTTTACGTGTTCAACTGCGCGGTGGTTCATGTGTTGAATTCATGTTTGTATCGAGGTAAATAAATCATTTCGAGTTCAAGCAAACTTCACCTTTCAAAGGTGACCTTTGTACCTGAGGAAGGCCGAAATGTTTACAGGTCGTGCAAATTATTGTTTCTAAATTGTAAGTATTTCTACAGAATGAGGCTGCACAGATAGTTGCTGCTTGTAACGAGTTTGGTTCCTGTTGGCCAATGTGATGAAAGTAATCGAACCCACGAAAGAACTTGTGCGCGTAGGATAGAGCGTAAAGCCATTTTGCTACAGTACAGAATACATATCAATGCACAATATAGTCAATCACCGGAATACAAAGCGCTCAGTTACTGTCTTTGATGCTTTCCTGTTACTCGCCGGTTGTTCACACTAAGTGTTAACTGTAGTTGATTGTTTTTCTCCGCTACTATCGCCCACAACAATGTTTACTCCTTGGCACGACGGGTAATTAATTTGTTTACGGCGTCTGCTTTGCTCGAGCAGAGTGTGCCAGTAGTCTCGACTATCTATAAACGTCATGTATTTAACCCACCAGTGCTCGGTGCCAGAAGGAAGGCGAATTATGAGCTGAAAAGCGGCATATAACGATAAAAAAATATGATTAAGAAGAAAATAAAACTTTTAGGTATTTTTTTTGACCATAGGTCAGCGAGGACAGAATGATGCCATTTTGACATCACATCAATGGGCATGAACCCTTTTTTACAGCAAAAAGGTTCATTTTTTTAAATGTAACGTAAACGCTTAAAGCTTTCCAACTCTTAAAGCAATAGCTATGGTCAGTTTTTCTGGGGCTATCCAGTGGGACATATTGGGTGGTCATTCGAAAAACCGATGGGCAGCAGTAAACAATCTAACGAAAACCAAGTAAAGACCCTGCTTTCATCTGGTAACAAGCACTTTCCATGACTTCTGTAAGCTCAGATGACCTGCACAGTACCGAAAATATAACAACAAGTCAGCCATCACTTGGCGGAGTTTAGGATCTACCACAGCAAGGACAGAAGATCAGCTTTCTCCAGAAACATACTGCGAAAAGCTTCTCTGTATGTATCCGGGTTTTGCCCGCAAGGCGGCCGATACTTCCTGCATAAAATCAGAAGAAAGGTAAGAATCAGTTATCCATTCATTTATGAAGCACGTCCTCTCTTAAGTGACCGCTTCCGGCGTCATGGTCCAAAACTTTAAAGTCAATTTTTGAAGTCTGCAAAAAGTCATTTTCAAAAATAGCACCCAGGTGAAATTCAGCTCCGTGTACTGATCCTTGTAGGACAAAAAGTTGTCTGATAACTGTAACCGGTAAAATTTAGTTGAAGTGCAAAGAACCTGAGACGTAGAAATGTATGAATGATGCCTTTCCGCCGCGGTCTGCCACGCTTCATCCAGCTCAGTGTACATCTCATCCTCCAGGAACCACGCACCTAGGGCAGAACAGGCTAGCAATGCGTATTCATCAGACATTTGAACAGATCTAGTTGTTAGTCCCATACAACAACAGAGCTGAACGCACCATAGTGATAGTGAGCATGTATACTGCAGTAGTGCTGAACAGCCCAATAGGCCTTATGCAGTAGAGGTTTGAAGCGTACATACGTACTTCATACGCACCGGTGAACGGTGATTTAATTTAATTTAATTTAAGCGGGGAAGTATGGTAGATCAATTACATGGGTGTTAATGACAGTTCACAGCAGTTCTTGAAAAGCCACATTGTCTGAATTACGATTGACAGGCTTCGACGGGCCGGAAGGGAAACCAACTACAACAACCACCGCCGCAACTACCACCACTACCACCACTACAGCCGCCGCCACCACCGCAAATACAGTAGCCGAGAAGTTTAAGCAGGCCCAGGTCGTCCCCGATGTAACCCCCACTGCGCCTGTTGCCGCTCTCACCGTCAAGTGGCCGTCAGGAGCTGCCATGGATCTGGGCAATGAGGTCAAACCCAGCCAGGTCGACGTGCAGCCACAAGTGACATGGACGGCCAATGCCGCGGACCTGTACACTCTGTGCATGGTCGATCCTGATGTGCCCAGTCGCGCCGACCCAAGCGAGCGTGCATTTCTGCATTGGTTTGTTTTCAACATTCCCGGCTCCAGTCTGACGGAAGGAGCAACTGCGACGTCATACTCTCCGCCGACACCACCAGCAGACACGGGCAAGCATCGCTACGTGATCCTGCTGTACAAGCAGCCTGGATCGATAATACCAGATGCAGCCGACTTTCCGATCAATTTTAAAATCGCTACCTTTGCTGCCACGTACAAACTCGAAGGGCCCGTAGCCGGCAACTTTTGCGAGGCCCAGTCCGAGTAGATCGTATTCAATTTCAACAATGGCTTGACTGTTGACCGCAATTACTTTTTTGTTGTCCGTTGCGCAACTTCTGCTTCTTTAGGTGCCGACTCCAAGTTTGCGCACTGCAAATGTCGCGATTGATAGTTTGCTAGATTGCGTTTTACTTTGTGTTTTCCGTCTCAGTTTTTCCTCGATGTCGATCCTAATCAAAAAAACGAAATTTAACAAAAATGTGATTCTACCTTTTTGTGATATTAAGGAGACTGGTGAATGCCAGCGTACCGCATACTTCAAAAACTAAACTAACAGAAGACATAAAGTGAAACGTGATCGATCACTCACCTGCTCCAAGTCGTGCTGACCATAGCTGGACTACGGCGCAGAGAAACCTGCGACTTCATGGATCACGATGTGGAATGTGGCATGTGGAATGTGGCATGGACGACTAGAAAAACGATGGCTGTCGGAAACATTGTCTACGGCTTGGCCGAAGGAAGTTACCAAACCCACATGCAGCTGCTGCAGAGCTTTTTGTTGCAGAAGTTCGCTTATATGGGCATCAGACCAGCGGAAACGCGGGCGAAGGTTTGAGCGTAGAAGGCAGTTGACGCATGTACGAAGGCATAGTTCAGCTTTTTTCTCATCTTGATTGAAAAACACAGTGCTAAATCTGGGTCATGTTGTCAAACTTTGCATCGTACTAGTGACAAGTTACAACAGAAATATTTCCTCTAGTATTATAGTTTGTAGGGGTCACTTAGTTGGGCGCAGAGAGTGTGGATATATATGTGTGTATAGGTGCAAGCGTTTCCCTGTTCGTCAGGGTACTTGTGCGTGTCGTCGTCTCGGTCTTATACGCGCCACTCAGTAATTTTCTCACCGGGTCGACCAAACGTCTTACCTTGTCAGATGTACGTGCAGCGGAAATCCCGTTTATCCTGAGGCAAAATTAAACAGGTTCTCAATGTAGAGATTGATCTAACTTTCTGGTTTTTTCAATTATTCCTCGATATTGATGTTAATAAAATAAACGGAGTTTCATAAAACATATGATTCTGTGCAGCTGCAGAAACATAAAACCGCCGCAGCTACGCAACAAAGACTGAGAACACAAACAAAAGCAAAACGGGCGGCGTGGATTGCATTAGCTGGTGGTTTAGTTACCCTATTTGACTGAACAGCGAAAACGAAACACAGTCTCGACGGGTACGAACGAAGCGATGACCTACTGGTCTATTGTGTCGCAGGATAGACAGAACGATGCAGTTTTTGAAGTGGAGGTGTCCAGATCTGCCATATGCTATTATTCACGTGAACGTCTATGACATGAGCAGTTGCTGTGCCAGAAAATGCGAAAACAGTGAATCATGCAAAAACCCGCGAACAAAGACAATCGTTATCGGTTGGCGCCAAGTGTCCGTGCACTCCCGACTCCTACAGGACGGTGGCAATTTGCTCCTGGAAATCTAGGTGCATCAAGCACGTGGCGAAAGTGACGAGGTCGTCGAAATCTTGTCCGTGGACGTAGAGAGCGCAGGCCTTTAGGGTTGTGCGCGCTGCAGCCGATGTGTGTATGCAGATGTCGCGCTGTGACCACTGCCCGTCCGACTGACGGTCGTCCGAGAGCGCCATAAGGCTCGTCCCGCAGCATCCATGCGTTAACACGCGCAGATCCCCAATCGTCCCTCGGCAGCCGCTCTCGGCATCCGGTACCGGCGGAATGCCGGGCTCGACTGACGCGTCGTCCACAGCGCGCTTATGACGGTCGTTAACCGCTGCCACGGCCTGCTTTACCTGCAGACAGAGGAAGGTCACATCGAGGCGCGTTCTTCTGGCACATATGTAAATAAGTAAATGAGACATTACATGGGAACTTAATTAATGCGAACTGGTCTTTTCAGTTGTACTTTTCTTAAATCGATGTCGAATTACGTTCTTCTACGGTAGAAACTACGGTAGAAATTCTGTATTTCCTAGTTTTTATCTTTTTACATAATCTTCGATATGGGTAATCGTTTAGTCTTGTCACAAGTATTCACAAGTATTTGCGCAACCACAACAGCCTGTAAGTTTTGCACTAGATATCGTCATTGGTTATAGTAACTAGAACATCGATAAGGAGCAAGTATCCGGACATTCGGCTGTTGCGCGCCCATACGGGTCTCTGGGCACTATACAGTGTCACTATACAGTCTCTATACAGTCTGGCTATACAGCACTATACATTCTCTGGGCACTGTAACGGATAAAATGATTTGCCGGTATGTCGTACCTTTAATGATACGCGTTGTATGGTTTCTTTACTTCATTTTAACTTTCTCTAGCCTTGCTCTTGATAAGCCACTTGAACTGCTGCATAACTGAATGAGCGTGACCCTCGTGTATGATTCTGATTCTCCTGCTTCAGCCACGTAGACCCGTTTACCACCGATAACAGCTCCGATCCCACCCTGATGCGCTTAACAGCAGTCCGGTTCGAGAGGATTCAACATCCTTGTTTTAATGCTTTTGATGAGGTTTTGGCTGTTATAAGCACTACTCAAACCTATTGCAAAGTTGCTGTTGTGGTTTCGCCAATATTTATGGGAATACGCGCAGAAGTAATTCCACTTTAATATCGACGACATTAATATTTTCTGTGTAGTGCGTAAGCCAGAAATGTAATTCAATTCAATGAAACACCGAGTTCAAAAATCTGCAAACAGCAAACGAGGGAGTCCGTACTTGGAGATTCTTACTATTTCTGCGACATCGACTGTATGCACCCATAGTTCTACCACCCTGCTTCGCTGGCGAGTCATAACGCTCAGTGTACACACTGCTGCAGTCTTCCGCAACTCTCGCTCAGGTAACACTGGCAGCGGGCTGGTAGAAACAACGATAACGTATATTCTGAGTTTCAGAAATACCAAAAATCTCGAAGTATACATAGAAAACTGGCTTAGCTGAAACGGTAAAATCAGAAACTTGAACGGTAAAACCGGTAACGACTTTGGTTTTGTGTTAGAGAACAAAACTTTGTTCAATTCCTACTTGTGTGTATCTGCTAATTTGCGGACAGTAACTTGTTCACTCACCTGCCCCAGGTCGGGTTGACTAAGGCTGGGCCATGGCGCCGGGAAACCTCCGACTTCCTCGACCACGACATGCAACGTGGCAAGAACACATAAAGCGACGGCAGTCCAGAAAATTGTATGCATCTCCACCGAAGAAAGTAACCAAATTCACAATATAAAAGACTACAGTTGATTCCACATGCAACCGATGGTGGTACGTTTAGCCCATCAGAACTGCAGTGCTTTGCTACAGAACAACTTGCTTATATGCGCAGAAGACTTGTGGAAACACAAAGAAACACTTGGGCGTGGAAGGCATTTGACGCACGAACGAAGGCAGAGTACGAAATTGTTCATCTTGATCGAGAAACACAATAATGTCACATCCGGGTCATGCTATTCATGTTGAACCGTCAACGATGTCACGATAAATACCGGTGTCAGCAAACCTTAACCGGAGCACCTGATTTCTAACAAGCAAAGCCATCTATTAGGGCGATTGCCGTTGATTGAGTGCACCGGTAAAACTATCGATGAGCCACCCCCTACATCTGCACGAATCCACCAATGCGCTCAATACATGTCTACCTATGCGTAACCCATTGTCGGCGCTGTTGTCCGTGTGAGCCTATGCGACAAAGGGGTACCCTTGTCGCCACTGTCCTGGCCGTCGGCCATATGAGTTATCAGGCAACATGTTACATGTAGTTCACGTGACAACATAATCGTATACACCGTAGACGGAGCGTAATAAAGTCAAGTCACTAACGTCATATCAGTAATCACGCTATAGCCTGACTTATTAAGTTGAGTGTTGCGCTGTACTTACAGGCTACAGTGGAACAGGGCAAAGCTCGTTTGTTAGCTGTTTCATCTCGGTATTCGGGATCGTGGTTAAGGGAATCTATCGACGGCGGAGGCCGAAAGTGGTGCCGCTGACAAACAATTCATAGCTTTCAAACCGTTGCGT
>JAQGAU010001482.1:0-19134 GCA_034698045.1 Paramacrobiotus richtersi | reverse complement strand
AGTAGGTATATAAAAATTGTCGGTAACGTGCGGTACAGCTGTCACTACAGCTTGAAACCACTGCTTTTTGACCTTGCTGACTGTCTAAAAAGTGGTTCAACTTTGTCAGGCCATATGCTATTGCATACTGCATCGCCACGTTTATTTTAATAATCGGTTAATAATGTTGCTTCAACAATAAGCAACAACGAAAAACGGCAACGAAATTGCGGCAGTTGGCGACATCGTCTGCTGTGCGACGGATATATGTATAAGGTCGAACCGCCGTTATCAAAGTTTTACAGCAGTAAACATATGTTCGGAAACTTGTGCTAGCGTCGATGCCGAATGTGGACATGTAGTGGTTACTTCTGCATGTATGTATACCGAGTTTCCAACGTTCGGGAATGCACACAATTACGATCCGCAGTTTGTTAATTGTACACACTTATTTATGGAGTTTTGCTCACCTTTACTCTGATGTGCAACGTTCGAAGTCGGTTTGCTAGGCTCGCCGTTTGGCTACGCGCACAACAAGGGAACCATTTTCGTCCTGTCGCATAAAAAAAAGTCTATCGCATACAGTCTGCTTCGCATACTCTGTATTCTCTGTGTTCGTGAGTTTTTCCAAACTGTTCACATTAGTGGCGCAGTGCGTGATGCCAGTTTGGCACCCTTTGTCATGTCCGAGCGCCTAGTGCATTGTGCAGATCGGGAGCTGCGCGATGGCAGAGTCAGGCAGACTGAATGTAAGCACAGACATAACGTAGGTACATTCATTTGGCTGTTTCCAAACATTCGTACAATACACGAGAATACAGCAATATTCTGTACATCACACTCTTCAAGCAAATCTCTATTCTTCACCGGAACAACGGCAATAGGCTGAGGTACGTAGCGCCACAGCCGTTGCATGTGAAGCGTTAAGACCACCTGCTTAAGCATACTTTCGTGATTTTATAGAATGCATTACCATCTGCTAGCGGCGCTGGTGCGTAAGTGACGCGTTTTCAGGTTGTACAAACTTGTTGATGGGGGACAAGTGCATAATTACAACCTATCCAGATCTGGTGATATGGTGCTAGGCCACAAATAACAACACCGTTCAACCGATGTCACCTTTCCCGCACCGGATCATGTGGGAATGCCGATCTGTTTTCAGCTGTTGCAGAAAAACATCACTGGTGTTCCATTACCTTCCTTTGCGATGGCTGGTCACAGTACACCCAGGATTATGTAACACTGCTATGACAAATGTAGCCACCAAGCAGAGGGAAGCTGTGCGTACGTACAAAACGAAAGGGCAGCTGTACTTCTTTCTTACAGCGAAGGTTGGTTGTTCTGGTGACAGTCATATTATTCAGTTTTTCGCAAATTGTTCGGGATACATATAATAAACTGTACAAGATGCATATTATAGTACCTAACTAAATTCAGATGAAGTGGAAATGAAACTGTCACCAACTTGGGAGATTCCTATGAAATGAGCACGCACACACACCTGAAAGATTTCATGCGCCGCATTTTTGTTATGCAGCTTCTTAATATGTAACTAATTTTCTGATTATTTGCAGCATTTTTTGCATTACGATGCTGACACTGAACCGGTCACCTGGTTGCCGCTACACTACGGGATGGTTTCTGCCGTCCTTTGGAATGCGGCTGATTCTAGAACAGTGTTAACGCTTGAAGGACGAGTGCCGCGAGTGCGTGACTATATTTCATCTTTTATGCTGACCAAACTAGATAAGAATGTATTGTCGTCACTTGACCCATGGTTTGTTTCGTTACTTGTTAGACACATACACATGCACGATTTAGGTTGTTGTAATGATATGCCGTGATTAGTACCGACTACATTTATCGTTCTCTGGTTCTTCTAGTGCACTCTAAGAATATAATTTGCTTTCAACAAAAGATCAACATGTGCTGCGGGCTATTTGTTGCCGACACCGATGCTGCTGTTCCTTTGTCGTCTGTGCATTATGATGTCGATGTAAAAGGCTTTGCAGGAAGCGTCAACATACAGCAAACGTACAAAAACGTGGAAGCTACCGATCTGGAGTGCGTCTACGGATTCCCGATTAATGATCACGCTGCGGTTACGGGATTTACGGTGAAAATTAATGGGCGCGTTTTGGTAAGTCAGTTCAAGAAGAAGTACAGGGCCTTTGAAGAGTACAGCAAAGAATTAAAAAGGGGAAATGGAGCCTACCTTTTGGACCAAGCAGACCGCAGCGACGACACATTCATCCTCAGTGTCGGAAGACTGCCGCCTGGGAAAGAGTGCGTGGTCAGCATCAGCTATGTCTTTACACTGGACAGTGTTACCGAAACGAAGCAGCGTTTGCTTATTCCGATGGCGCTTTTTCCTCGCTACAATCCGGGACCACAAGATTCGCCCACAACGACGGCCCCTCCAGAAAAGCACGCGTTTTCTGCTGCATACGCTGCGACACTGGATGCCAGGATAGCAACACTTGACAGGGTCAAATGCGTGTCATCGATTTCGCGTGTTTTGTGATGAATGAAAGATGCGATTTAAAGGCATCAGCGCGGTACCTTTGTGAACGAGTAAAAGCAGCGTATAATGCGGCATTACAGAAGGTTGCAAACTTGAAAAATGGCTACTCGTGGAAAACTGTACAGTCGATTTTTGAAAGCACTGTAGGCAGCGTTTGCTTGTATGGTGTTGAAATCTGTGGACAGATCCCAGAGGTGGATAAACTACAACTCAATTTCTTTAAGCGCGTTTTCGATCTACGCACCGGGACTGACTCTAAGGCGTTGTATTATGTGCTTGCCGAATTACCGATCAGTCTGAGGCAAGTAAAACAACAAATCCGATTTTTTGAAAAAGTAATACGCGCATCAGAAGGTTCATTGCTAAAAGAAGCGCTGTATGAAAGCATAGCAGTTGGACAGAATCGGACTCGCTGCTGGATAAAAAATTTACTGAAGTCGTTATCTGCTGTACACGAAATAAAGTTGAACTTGCCATCTACTGAAATCCTATGCGAAATGTTTAAAATATCTGCACGAAGTACCGCTGCAAAACTTGAGCAAAACTTTCGAAAAGAACTAACAGAATACGTAAAAGCTAACGCTGCCCAGAGCAGCCGGTTGATGTTTACGTTTCAGTACCTTCCTTCGACGATGGAACCGGAATATCTGCAAGTTCTAGCGATGGATCTTGGCAAATGCTGGATTAAAATCCTGACAGGAAACCACCATTTTGCGGTTGAAACAGGAAGATGGAACAACATCATACGTGAAGACAGAATATGTGCACCATGTGAGCAAGTGGACGACGAGAACCATGCCTTGTTCCAGTGCCCAGCATTTTTTCTACACAGAGAAAAGCTACTGGCGAAACTGGATCCGAATGGACCAAAGCCTGCAGAATGTGAACTGCCTGAGAAGTTTCGGCAGATGCTGAAAGTAAATTTACGCTCTCCTGACCGTGATAAAGATGACCTTTTTTACTACAGTAATTTTCTTAGAGAAATTCTGCGAGATAGCTATCATGCATACACCGGAGAGTGTTTGTTGTTACCTTCATTGATCTTATTTGATACCTAATAATTATGACTGTCCTCATTTTGCATGTCGTGTGTTTTAACCTGTTTACATGTTACAGTGTTTGTGTTGTAGCTGGAACCAGTCGTGGTTCCCCTGCCAGAAAAATCTGGGGGAATAAAGTTGTTGTTGTTGTATGCAGTACTGCGCGCATACAGACTGCAGGCTGATCGAGCTACAAGCCGCTGCGCATTGTTACATCAACCTATGAGTCAGACCGAAGTATGGAGAGTCACGGAGCGGGTACGTTCTTGATATGAAGAAAATAACTGCAGTACTTCTAACACAGTTTTTCTCTTCACGAGTCACTGCAGATCTTGTTTCTCCAAGTTTTTGCATGGCCGCATGTGCTCGATCTCTAATACTTTGATATGCGCTGTAGCTGATTGTTCCTGATCCCAGCCGCGCACAAAGGTCACTGATTTCATCGTACTTTCTGTCTTGAATAATACCATTCAAAATAATCGACACATTCACTTTGTTAGGCTTGAGATTGTTGTCATTATCGCCTGGCAGTCGTGCTGGGTAAAGAACACGGTCGGATGTAGAGATTGGAGTTGCATGATGGCCGCTTTTGCATTTCAGCAGATAGTGCTTAGCAAAACCGTCATGAGACTTGCGGTAATCAGGAATCAAAAACAGCGGCTGTTGACAGAGACCAGCTTTGCTGTGATTGAAGCGTTGCATTTCCTCCCCACAACAACAATGCCGCAGCATGGCACGGAGATTTCCGAGATTTGAAATAATTCCATCAGTATCAGGAACATTAACAGACTTTTTGCTAATACGGGCCGATTCATCATTAGCAATGCCATGCAAAATTTTTTGGGATTTTTTAAATCCCCTATTCTTAGATTTTGTTCTACCCATCTTTAAGCAGATTCGATCTACTACTAGTACTAATATTCGGTAACAATTCTTCGGTGCTCAATTGACTCTGAAGTGAAGCTTGATTCTGCAACTATGTCAACTGTGTGAGGAATGTGCGAATTATTTGTTTTGATCAAGTCACAAAATGACCATTGTCTTGAGAGATAGAGAACCAAGAGCATCTCGCGTTCACAGGTATGAACAACAGCACTGCTGCAGAATGCGCGGCTTGTGGTCAGCCGGTCAGGACAGTGATGTCTGCGTTGACACCAAAAGTGGGTCTACTTTTTTACAGCACAGTTCACTATATGTTTTAAAAATTACGTTTGTCTTACTGCAGACAAGTAGACATTGAAATTCTCTTCAGATCCATGTAATATATGGAAAAGTTATCGAAACACAATGTTCGCATATGCCCGTTACGAGGTGTCGTCTTAAAAAACTGCCGCTTTCGCGGTCTTTTATGTACGTTGTGTTTGATCTAAACATTCATTGATCCAACAATTTACTGAAATGGCTGCCTTCTGATGCTTGTTAAAAAGTAACTGGAGTGACCGCCTTTTTACATTGCCTTACTGTTCATTTTCGTTAGGTTGTTTTACCGGAACATGAGCTGACGGATTATGACTGCGCCATCATTCAAGCATTCAGCAAGGAGTATAGCACAGAGAGTGTGGATTGTAATCCGGAATCGCCGATAGATGCGGCACGTCATCTTCTCGAAGTTGTGATTCAGAGTCATGAGATCGCCATTAGATATCCTGACCGAAAGATCACAGCACTCCAAATGCGCGCCTTCTTCGTGGACACTTACCCGTGTACGAGAAAGGGGAAAAAGAGCGAAACCTTTCGGATATTTCTCGAGGATTTGAAACAAAAGGATATGGACTGCCATTCTGCCGCCATCTTCGGTTATATTTTTGCGTTTCGAGATTGTTCGCCATTTTTGAAACGGTTGCAGCAATTTTTTGCATTTGATGATCATCGCGCGGGCGGCTTTCCAGTCAGTCTTTTCTCGCTTTTGCCAAGAATGCCATTGCTTGCCGTGATAAAAACGATGGGACGCTTGGTTAAGTTCAAGGATCCTGAGGACCAAAACGTGAATTTTAATTTCGGATGCCTTAAGGTATCGATGGATGAACAAGAAAGGGTCGAGTTATTGTGTTGAGAAACAAAGAAGTGGACGGTGGATACAATAAGAAGCAGCTACCTAAGTTTGCGGCAGCGGCTCCCCGTTTCCAGTTTGGTAAGTCTACTTCAAGCGGCGTTTTATTTGCCGCTGCCGCTGCGTCCGCTTTTTATTGTATTGTTTATGTTCTCAGTTGTGTTACAAATTAACATTTTAGCTGCGGACATGCGGGCATTTTTGAAAGATGACGACCCCAAACCCCTCGACGCATTTAGAAAATTGAAGCGGACGCAGCGCTCTTTGATCTGGAGTCTACGAGTCCGAGCGAAGACGTTGATCTAGAATTCCCGCTTATATCCTACGAAAGAAAAGATTTAGTAAATCAATTCCGCGAGACTGGTAATTACAACGTTACATCTTGACACTGAGCCTTTTTGCATGCTATCGCTTTTTGGGTATGTTAAGGGTATAATCCGAATCCTCTTTTTGAATCCTTATTCACGCTGCTGTCGACTCCATGTGACGAGTCAGTGACGGCGATTGGCAAAATCATGAAGTCGGAACGATGCACGGTCCTTGAAATGTCGAGAACACTGCAAGTGGTACATGTGTTAAGACATGATGCAGGTCCTCTGCCGGAATCTCATGATCACCGCTCTTGCACTTTGCAAGAAGTCGGCGATCTGTGTTTACTGCAGGTATTCTCAAAATCTGTTTGAAAATTATTAACGAAATTTTCAATTGTGAAAGTATTGGCTTTTTTTAATTGGCGTTGCGTGTTGTCAAATTTCGATGAAACCATATGTGGTTGATTTTTTTTTGAGGCTACAGTAGTGTACATCCATTTACTGTTTCGACCGGATGTTTAAGTCCCGGAATGCCTAGTTATCCGCTTTTCTGACGTAATAATACACGGCGGACGGATAATAATACGAAAATGCGGACATTTTGGTAACTTTCAGCAATTGCGAGAAGGCTGACGTTTGGGGGTATTTTAATAACTTTCGAAAAGGCGGTGTTTTTACAAAGCGTGTAAAGGTGGACATTTCTGTACTTTTTCAAAAAGCATGACAAGGCGGACATTTTTTACCTCATGCGCATTTCGTTTCAGCTCGGTGAGCAGCACGTTCCAGGAACGTTATGCTCGGTTTTTTAGGTAACTTAATTGTCGAAATGCTAACAACATGATAACATGTACGGTTTACTGGCTTCAGATTCCTGGTGACCGCACTATGGCATTTGAAGCCTTCTACCAGTGTTCGAAAAATGCCGCAGATTTTGTAACACCGATAATCTGCCTGGTGGACGGTCTTCCCGTTTGTATACCCATTATTTTCCAGATTGGTTACAACTATGGACGCCTTTGCAACACCAAAGATATTTTGAGCCAGTTGGATTGGATTACTTCGGGTCTGGTTGAGCAGTTTGAATCCGCTGAAGTGCCCGCTACATTTCATCCTTTGTTAATTGACGGTTTCAACATTACTTTTCGTACTCTCTTTCCCGACTTTTGCGGCTGCGACATATCCATTCTGATATAAAAAAGAACCGTTCTGGCACAGACACGAGTTCCGGACAACTCCTGTTCGCGGGAAACACTGTTGGACTGCTGTTACGACGAAACCACATCCTGTGCATATTCAATGGAAGTAGGGTTTTGGAAATTCCCGACGAGATCTATAGAGTTGTCGCCTGTTTGACCAAGAAAACGGAAAGGACCAGGATTAGGATGGTTTTGCCCGAAAACACAGTTCCGAAGTCAGATGGTCTCTGCAAAGCTTTGATTACTCTGTTTCAATTCGCGCAATCGGGCTCATTCAAATACCTTGATCGTTTTCCGGAACAACGGAAGAATCTGGTGGAATGTTTGCGGAGCCGGAAGCCTCTCACCCTTGTACAAACCGATGTTCCAATGCTAAGTGTCGATGAAACCCTGGATTTACCTCTAGCTTTTCTTCGGGTGAAAATGGTTTAAATTCATTATCTGTTTGATATCTGGTTGTTTCATGTATTTTGTTGACTGTGCAAATACCAATTTTTCGAAACGTTATTTGCAGCCTGCAACAGAACCACAGAAGAGAGTTTAGCGAAGCGGCAGGCGTTCTTGAACCGAATTCAGGCCTACGCTTACGCCATGTGCCGTTTTCGCAGTGTAAGTGTAAGTCCTGACAAGCAGCGATTTACTGGCAGTTTCATGTGTCAGACAGGCAGCAGAGTTGTTCATGTGATCTGTTCTGAAGGCTTGTCTTCTTTCGACTGCATTGATGTTCGCCGAAAAGCTCGTTGTCTTCGAAGTAAGCAACAGGCCCGTTTGACTGTAAAAAAAGGCGGTCTATAATTTTTTTTTGGAAAGTCGAAGCGGCAGGCATTTTTGAATCTGTAAAAAAACACGAAGAGCCGGACATTTTGAAGAGTAGTGCGAAGCGGAATATTAGTATCTTTTAACAAAGAGCGAAAAGGCGGTAATTTTAATAACCGTTTGTAAACTTTAATTCAGATTATTTATTTTGGTAATTGAAACTGCCGACATTTTGGCGTCTTTCTGAAGTGTACGAAAAGGTGTAAATTCTGACATCTTTTTGCAAGGGAACAGACTTTTCTGTCATTCGTTGTGGGATTGCGCAAATGACCTAGTCTATTTTAGCGCAGCGGCTGTAAGACGGAACGCACGCTAGTAACCTTTCGGATGGATGTGAAATCGAAAGGGACTTTCAGTCACTTGCGTTTCAAACGCACGCCGTTACGTAATTTATGGATCGCGCCTTGTGCGCGTGATAAAACTTCGCGATGGCCCTTTCACAACGGTTCCACATTTGTCTTTAAGTGACACCGAGGACGAAGATGCGAGCGAAGGCGATTATGATGTAAGTACCTTTTATTCTTCCGCAACCGAAGGCAACGCATAGCGCCGGGATTTCGCTACCAGATTGCCTTCTCGTGCCATTGTCTCTGATCAAAGTAAATGGCTCGGGCGTGAACATCGTCCAGTCTGACGGTGCTGTTTTTTCGCGTTGTATTGGTTTCGGTCTTAATTTGGACCCATATAAGGAAGAAGAAATGGCAGACATTCCAAAACAAGGTGTAAAAAGGCGGACACTCTTGTCTTTGCAAAATCTCAAACAGCTGAATAGGCAGGTATTTTACGAAACGTGCGCTGGAAACCACTACTGCATTTAACTAAAGGCTGGGAAAAAATCAACACCCAGTCTTATCAATAAAACCCGTCTTATTACGAGGCAGTTATTAGCCAACACCGACAATTGTTTGTGATTTTATGCAAATTTTTAAAACGCGTTTAGTTCAAAAACTTGGATCAAAACTCAAAAAAGGCAGCTTTTACGAATGCTTTTGTGAAACTACGGACAATTCAACTGCTTTCTGTGAATATCGGAAAGGCAATCATTTGAACAATAAGTTCTAAGAAGTATCCAAAGCGGCATTTTGAATTTTTTCCGATGGTTCCCAATAAGGTTGCCTGAAGTGGATTTCAATCAAGGTCAGAAATGCTGAACATTCAGTATGTTTTTAGGCTGAAGAAGCAAAATTCACAATCTTTTCACTTAACAGGAAACAAGGCGGACACTCGCTGCAAGCAAAAAAATACGGCCATTGTTCCTTATTAAAAAAAGGAAACGTTCTCCGGCATTTGAAAAGGCGGATGCTTTCGTAGCGGTCGCATGAAGCCAGTTAAAAACGGACATTTGTGTCTGTTTTTTAAAGTGTTGGAAAAGGGCACATTTGATCCTGCTTAAAAAACTTAATCAAAGGCGGATATTTTAAATTTTATGTTTTTTACAGTTTTTACAGTTCGCGCTGGCGATAGTTTTATTAAGCCGTGATGTTTCAGTAAACTTAGTTCTCCTCTAGCGCAGGGGGAAAAATCTGTGGCATCATGGCAGAAACAAGCGTGGGAAACGGTGGGGTTGCGACATGCTTCACGAGCGCGTCAGTTGGTTCTTGCTGGTCGGAGGAAAAGTCAAGACTTGATGGTGGACGGCTTAAAGTGTAGTATATCACGTATTTGTCGCCACTGGGCACAGGGACCTGAAAAACCGGAACAAAGAGATACTGTCAGTTGCCTCGAATAAAGTAAAAAATTTCGAGTCTCTTAAGTAAAAAATAAAGTCTCTTCGTACATCTAAAATCTGTTCATACCATTTTCAGACTTTTGTTAGCGCTCAGCTCAAAAACCATATCGGAGTCCAGAAGTGCTTCCGTATCGACGAACAGGATTATCTGTGAAGAACATAGTCGTTTAATTTCGGGGAAAGCTCGGCATATTTATGTTTCCACATCGTTATCTTGTTTCTCCCGGAAAGGTAAACTCGACCAACCTTGGCAGACCCACTTCTGATCCTAAACCAAACATCGTCGTTTAATTTCCAATTTAACAAAGGCGGATATTTCCGAATATTCCACCTTACATTGAACAAAGGCAGACATTTCGAGTTTCAAATCGGCGAACATTCCTGGATCTTCCACCTTGCGCACAACAAAGGCTGAGATTTCGACAATTCCAAAACAAAGGCGGACATTCTCGAATATTCCAGCTTGCACTCAACAAAGGCGCACATTCCCAGAAGTTTTATTTTGCGTTCAGCAAAGGCGGACATTTTCAAAATTAGCTGACAAAGGCGTATATTCCTGAATATTCCACCTTACATTGAACAAAGGCAGACATTTCGACATTCAAAACGGCAAACACCTTGCGCTCAACAAAGGCGGACATTTTCAAGGCGGACGCTTTTGTCGACGAAGACCTTTCCCTGCACCTTGGTACAGTGTTCATTCGGCTTAAGCCCAGTTGAACAGTATTTCAAAATAAACCTTGGTACACGAAGACTTCTTACCTATGCCTCCCTAAATGCAGGTCAATTAAAATGGCCTTCATTTTTGGACCGGGCGAAGATTGCGATGACCAGCACTGCAATTGTGTCCTCGATGCCAACGTATAGTTTCTGTGCGTGTTTTTGTTCTTCGAATACAACGGAATCAAGTCGCAGTGCAAGCAAAGCACAGGCATCATTTTTTTTATCAACGCCAGTTTCTTGAGTAATCTATATAACAGAAGTGTAAAATCCTAGGCGTAATATTGTTAATGCAAAGAAAAGGCACATCCATCCATGTAGTGCCACAAGCGGGATTCTGACAAATCGATCTTAACGTATTCCTTAACATACGGACGAAAGTATAATAAAAGAAACACGACAGGCTTATTTCCTTAGTGGTGTTTGGCCAGCTCAATCTCGCTTGCGTTTAAGAATCGTCTCCAGAGGGGTTTTGCGACCGCGGCCTCGTCTGGTTCGTCGCGGATTTAGTGGTTCAAGAATCGCTTGCATACGTCGTCGATTCTCCTCCCTGAGTTCCCGCAGGTGTTGAAGCTAGAAGGATAAAGTGATCACTCAGCGAAAAGTAAATTCATCTACCACACGTAGGAATACTTACAGCTGCCTGTGATTCTTCCAAAGAGCGTCCCGGAACTATCGAAGGACGCTGCGGAATGCTGCTCGTCTCCAGAGGGGTTTTGCGACCGCGGCCTCGTCTGGTTCGTCGCGGATTTAATGGTTCAAGAATCGCATGCATACGTCGTCGATTCTCCTCCCTGAGTTCCCGCAGTTGTTGAAGCTGGAAGGATAAAGTGATCACTCAGCGAAAAGTAAAATTCATCTACCACACGTAGGAATACTTACAGCTGCCTGTGATTCTTCCAGAGAGCGTCCCGGAACTATCGAAGGACGTTGCGGAATGCTGCTCGTCTCCAGAGGAGTTTTGCGACCGCGGCCTCGTCTAGTTCGTCGCGGATTTAATGGTTCACGAATCGGTTGTCCACTGTCCTCTCTGATTTCCCGCAGATGTCAAAGCTGCAAAGCATAAGGGTTTAAACCAAAGAACAGTAAACTATCTACGTAAGAATACTAGCCTGGGCTAAGTTACGACTGCGTTTGCCATGAGGAACCTTCGCTTTGCTACATGAACCTTTTTTCGAGGGTGCCATTTTCACTGTAACACGTTGAGTGTATAAGGAAAATTCAGAATTAAACGAGACCGTTTAATGAATACACGTTCCAAGGCAGAACCGAGAAACTGTCGAGATTGTCGAAACTGACATCAGGGAAATTAAATCGGATACCCGACCACGCTGTAAGCAATGGGTCACAGGGAAAACCCGGACGCGCCACCTTTGAGGGCTGTGCGTATTTCAGCGTGCTGATATCATTGTTGCGCTTGAGCCCCGATCCTGGTATACAGCTGAGCAGCAGCACAGAGCAACAATAACAGCGATAGCGCTGGCTGTACTGAGTCACTGTCGGATTACAGCGAATTCTTAACTAATTTTTAGCGAGCTCGTTTTCAGGATTTTTCCAGCTTCCTACCTTCTAACTGCAGCGATTATTCCGGTTTGTTAGAAAACGTGAACTTTTTTCATACTGTTGAAAATGAACAGGGTTACGGATCGACAGAAACGACCCGCGAAGGACCAGCAAGGACCATCCTGGCCACGTGCAGCTGGCCACTGCGCGGGCAAATGTTTAGACGAGAATAAAAAACTGAGAAAGACTATCGAACAGAAAGATAAGGATCTGAAGAAGAAAGAGAAAGAGGTACGGCCGTTCCTTTCACGTTGTCACAGAAGTTATGAGTAGAACAAATGTTTTGAGTAAAACAAATGATCCGCAATAACGCTCGCATACGTCCGTTATTTGTGGCACGGAAACGGACGGTACCAGGCATACCAGTCCGCATGGCAGTGCTTGACAAACACCCAGCTTTTTGATACCTTTATCAGAACAACATCGTGACGTTGCGACTATGCCTGCTAATGTATTTTCGCGAAGGTATCATTTGCCATAATAAACGTGTAAATTTGTCGTTTCATGGCTAAATCATATATGGAGTGCAAAAGCTAAGGAAACAAACAACAAAACTCCAAGGATAGCGCATAACGTGTCCTTCGTCATGTAACATATGTTGATCGTGATATGCAAACGTGTGCTATTAATGTCTACAAGGTCATTGACCAAGCAAGCACGCACATATTGTAATTTAACGGTGGTTTTAATAGGCGCTGAATACGCGAAAGGCTAAGAGCAGACAAAACCAACTGATAAAACGGCCATCCCTGTAAAACACGCATAAATTGACCAAAATTAATTAAGCAATAAAAATATACAACCCAAACTGAAGTAAAAAAAACGAATTACCGTTTTATTTCTACAATATTATCTTGCATATTCGTCGGTACCAAAAAGTATTTCTCATTGCACGCAGTTGCACATTTCGTGATGAATTTGCTATTTTCCTGAACATCAATTAAATGGGTCGCATTGTGCGAATTCGGTGATAACGGCACGTGGCAAAAAATCCAAGACGAACACGAACGAACGCATTAGAAGCCTTTTCAAAGTTGCGACAAAATTAACAGCAGGAGCGCTAGTACGTAGACGAAGGTCAGCGGTGTACATACTTTTGTTTGTCATCATCATTTATCAAACTTTGTAAATCAAAGTCACGTTGCGTAGATGTATGTTTTACTTTAAGTTTAACCATGTTCTTAAACAGTTCCATAATACGTTAAACCATAATGCAGAATACACTATTTAAGTGCGCTAATTTTCATTTTATTATAATTTTTTAATTGTGAACCAAAACTTTGAGCGAATGAATTTTTAATCGTTTTCGATACTAATTACTATGTAACTGTTACTATGTAATTGCGTCGTTTGCAGTAATATGCAGGCACATTCACAACACAATCTAAATCATTTTTGCGTATTCTCTGACCATATATATTAACGTATCGGTCATTTTTTTGGTACAGTTTATTGGACAAGCATCGTTTTAAAATTCCGGACAAGCGAAACCTTTCTTTGCCGCGATACGTGTGGCAGACGTAACGTCGGCTACTTTTCCACTCTTGTAAGTACTCCTGCCAAATATGTTGACGTGATCCAGACACTGTAATGGGGGACGATCGACATTTCTAGCCACTTGCATCAAACGTGCAACTGCCGGTTGCAAATAAGTAAGCCTTTTCGTGGCTTAGGTACAGCCGGCGATTTAATTTTGACGCGTCACGACAGCTGGTACCCAAAAAACTGGCCCCGCGACAATTCGTTCCGGTACCAACTAGGCCCGGGCGTACATCTCGTCCCGCGACGTTTCGTACCAAAACTATTCCGTCCCGATGAAAAATTTGAAATAACGTTAACACAGTGAACTATTCTTGTAGAGCGACAGACATAAATAACACAGAACTAAATTTCCTGGAACATCGTCTTACATCGTCTCAAACTATTTCATAAGAGCATCCTGTAGAATAACAGACATAAATGCAACATAGCCGACAGAAGCTGAGCAGCTCTGTTGGTACAATTAACGACCAATATCCGTATCAACTAAGATCCGAAATAGAGAGGACTTTTCTCTGCACCCCAGCGAAATTTCTTCAGTCGCGAATGCGCAACGGTCTAAATGCCGTTAGTCGACAGAAAAACATTAGTGCAAACGCTGAGAGGCTATATAAGGCATCCTCACATTTGCTCACAGAATTCAGTTTCGTTCGAATTGTGTTTCTTTTAACGAGCGTTTCTAGAAGCCTTCGTTTTGTACGTGTGTTTGTTGTACATCCTTTGGTTCTAAAATGAATGACGTTACCTTTTCTACTAATGACCGGAATAAAGACCTTGCCATATATCGAAGTTTCATGTACACGCTGAAACGTCAGGCTGGAGATGTGCAGACTTGGCGATGCAAAGATCGTTCGTGCAATGGCCTCCTGAAAATTAATACCGGAACTGAAAGTGTTGAGGAAACTATCCCACATAATCATGCTGCCGAACATGGGAAAGTCGAAGCGCATGTTGCTAAGCAAGGCATGAAGAGAAAGGCCGGAGACTGTTTGGATGGACCACGACAGCTGTACAAAAAAGTGACCAGCAGTATTGGGTCCCAGGCCAAGGCAGACCTCCCAAAATATCGCTCGTGCCAAAAAACCATACAGCGGCAGAGAAAGGTTACCGGCTTTCCGTTATCAAATCCCAGTTCGCGTGGTGAAATCGACCCGTTCGTGTATTTGCAAACAGTTGACAGAGGCGAAGATTTCCTGTTAGGTGATACTGGCAAAGATGACCCGGATCGTATCATTGTATTTGCCACAGCTGAAAATGTTCACCATCTTGCATCCGCGAAAGTTTGGTTGAGGGATGGTACGTTTAAAGTCGCTCCTACGATGTTCACCCAACTGTACACTGTCCATGCTGAAATCTACGAAACAGTTATCCCGCTCGTCTACGCGCTTCTTCCAGACAAGTCTTCCGAAACCTAAGCACGTATGTTCACCTTGTTTAAAGAACGAATCGCGGCTACTACACTGGAAGTACCAACGGGTCCGAAAGTCATGGGGGTGGACTTTGAAAAAGCGGCGATGAAGGGTCTGCAGTCTGTGTTTCCGCAAACCATTGTGCAAGGTAAGAGATTCAAATTTAATGAATAACTCTGTATGACACAATATGTTCAACTGGTTTCTGTGACCTAACCAGCATTTTGTTGGCTGCAGGGTGCTCTTTCCATCTGGGACAAGCACTTTATAGCCACATCCAGTCACTTGGACTAGCACCGGCATACGCAGCATCAGATTCCCGGTTCAATCTGGACTGCAAGATGATAAGGGCGCTACCATATGTGCCGTAGAAGGACGTTACTGCTGCATGGGATGAGCTGCTGAATAGCACCGGCTTCACGATTACCGAAGATCACCCGCTGGCGCTTTATTTTGGTCAGACCTATGTTGACAACCTCGTTCTGCTAGACAACGGCATGCGCATGCGGATGATCCCTCAATACCCAGTGAAGCTGTGGAATTGTAACGAGCGACTGTTGGCCGGGACACAACGAACAACCAACCGTCTCGAGGCTTGGCATTTAGCGTTCGCGACATCAATCGGATGCAGCCACCCTACAGTTTACCGGTTTATTGGGAAGCTACTCGAGGAACAGCGATTTCAGGAAGTTGCTTTGGTGAAGTTACTGGCTGGGGACCAGCCACCGAAACTTAGGCGGAAGTATCTGGAAAGAACTGAAAGGCTGCTGACGCTGACTAACCGTTACCCGGCTGATAACAAGTTGGAGTTTCTCAAAGGGGTTGCACTCAACATAGAGATACGAGCGTAATGCTGCAACCCAGCGCCTTTGATTTTTTCGTTGTATTCGTGATGACGTTCGTGACCGCTGTTGATGCTGCCGGAGCTGCCGGTTTTTGCAATTGTAGTCATACTCGCTGACAGTCTTTTCTTTTGCTCAGTGCGTGTGCTGATGTTTTATATGCATCAAATTATTTTTGCTTTGACTATTATAGCTCACCTTGAGCACTGTATTTGTTACGCCAGTCGGATCAGTTATGTTTTATGCATTAAAAACCAGTGTTATTGACGCATTTCGGTTCTGTACGCAAATATACATGGGACTAATTCTACGGCGGTCCGAAATTTCTGTGGGAATTGTCGCTGGTACCAGTTCTTTGTACCAAACGGCTGGGACGAATTGTCGCCTGGGACCAAGTGTCGGCGCGCAAATACTGTGGTGACGGTATTACATTATTGTGGAAACATGTCAATACATAATTAAACGGATGGCCTGTTTCATAACGACCCTAACCTGGTTGGGAGCATTGTCATTATCACAGTTGCTGTGCACATCCCTGCCCGTTTAAGCACGGACACCCCGGTGCTGGATCCACCGTTTGTCGACTGCCTTAGCGTTGAAAGGAAGGTTGTCGCATTGGGACTGCCTGTGGCTGTCCAACTGGACTTGTCCCACTCTAGACTATCCACCGCCGTACACGTCTCCCTTACTTTCCGTATTACCTGAATAACGCAGATACCATAATTTGGATCACAAAGTTCGCAGCGCGAACATTTTCCAGGCTCGTACCCAAAATACAGCTGCCGCATAGAAGAGTAATCCAGCAAACTGCAGTATCGTATCGATGTTGTGTTGTTACGCGCGTTCTGGAAGAGAAACTGTGCGGCGGACAGCAAAAAGCAAACCGTAACAAATAAAAGTCTTGCATTGTTTGATTAATTTGAGATGTAAACGGAAGCCAACACTTTATAACGTTAAGGATGATTGCTCACATAATTAACTGATATATCGGCCAGTTAAAGTGTTATCATCTGCGACCTCCATAATGCAACTCGCTGATTAAGTGCTGCAGTTTTTACTGCGCAGGAGCTAGTTTTCTTGTGCTATGGCTACATGCAGAGAGTATAAACTCTCAGACTTTCCTTTCCTCATAGTGCCTGTAGACTGCTAACGGTACAAAAAGGGAAACAAGCCGTGTTCGTTGTTTTGTTGTCAAACTTCCTCATCGCTGATTTTTTAAGCATTTGGATTGGATAAGAACCAGCCCTCAATGAGGCCGGACGTCAGAAATTGTTTCATGTTAGTTATTCGTAATTACTAGGAGTATTTTAACATTCCGAAGACATTGCCGTCATGTTGTCTTTTTCAGCTGCCATTGCAGAAAGCTATAAAACAAGTTACAGAGATCCGATACTGTTCCGGTTCATAATCGACCGGAGCGAAGCGACATTCTTCTATCTCAGCTCCAACGCAGTTTTGTTTGCTGCGGAAGTCCATTGTAGTCCATTGTACCGAAACAAATCTTGAAAAAACTCAAAAATAACGAAATAAATCCGGAATAACACTTGTTGTGTTTTTTCGCGTATTTTTTAGTTATTTAATCATTTTTGAACTTTTTCATGATTTGTTTCGGTTGTTAGTCTTTCTGGACGAAAACACGTCGATTGTCGTTTCGCAATCCCAAATCGGGAAAACTTTCTCATTCAGAATTAGCTTCCAAAGTTTTTTCATTGTCTGATGAATAGCTCAGTGGACAATGGGACCAGGGAGGATCGCGGCACACCATTGTGCAGCTCAATGCCTTGCGCATGCGGCCATTATGCAGAGCTATTTTTAAACTTACAGATAGAGCAAAAAAAGATCTTTTCTGGGCTCACTGTAGCTGCTAATAGTGGCCTTCAAAGAAAATCAAAGACAATCGTAAGTGGACTGCACAAGTGAACAGCAGCTCTGGCAGTATCGCTCCGGTCTTCATCGCCAGCATCAGCGGAGAGCGAGTACTTAATAGTTATTAATTATGAAACACACGGGTTACTGAACTAAAAACGAAATTAAACAGCCACTGCGTAGCCGTGTCTGCCGTGAGAGCTTTATGAACACGCAGTCACACAAAATGCGCAGCACAGTCCACGGTAACAGTACTTCGTTTAAAATGCATCACTTTGAAGTGCCTTAATCACTTAGCATTTCGAAAACTAAGCACCTGAAGTACACGTACGATTCCACAAATGATTCCACTGCGACGTGGAGATGCTATTATTATTATTAAATTCATGTCATGTCACTATCGCCCCATGCCATTAACGCCCCAGGTAATTATTAAACGAAAAAATAATAACGTTATAATGCTATTCAGTCATACCAGACTCAAAACCAGAGAACTTTAGTGCATACTATACAGCATCATGTTAAAAAAACATGTGCACTTGTTTCCATGTTCTACACTCGCTTCTTTCATCCTGCCTGCTTTGAGACTTTCGATTATTTTACGACTATTAAAGCAATGTGTACATTACAAGACATGTGTTTGCCAGGTTTCGATCGACGACCTTGTACTCATTTGCATATATATAGATTTGCATATTGCGTTTGCTATACGTAACGATGGCATGAACTGACTAAAGTCTTCGAACAATTCGGTTTTTAATGGGCTGCCACATAAACAGCTTATTCGAGGACTACCAGAGCATTTGATCAGGAAATCGGCTGTTGAGTAATCGAAACGTACGGGAAACATTATAATCGGATCGCTTGTTTTTTCGATCGACAACAACGTACTTCGATCGATAACAACGTACTTATCGAACATTTCTTCCTTAGATGTCAAAATTAACTAAATTATGCGCCTGCGCAGAACATAATCCGCTATTTGCAGTGTCAGTAACAAAAGGTCCCGAACTGTATGTTCGGCTTGTGTTCTTCGTTGCAGTTCCGTTCAGCATTCGATCAAATCTGGATAAGTGTGATTTGGCATTAGTTACCCCGTTTAGTTTATTTAAAGCAACATTTATCATATGCTTTGGATTATGGCCATAATGTGCGACAAACGGCACAATGATCTTTTGGTGGGACTTTATATCTGTATGCCCATAATTCTTTCCTATCAGAGTGCTACGGCATCGAGCGATCAAAAACGTTTACATATCCTTACTGTGTTGAACGGAGATAATCCTTTGTTTGGTTATTACGGGATTAGTCCGATGTATGATGTTGCAATCGGAAAAATGTTACTCCGCTATCCTGAAGAGTTTACGAATATGTCGAGGACGACTATCCATCAACCGGGACTATTCGGGTGTCCTGACGGGGCAGCGTTAATACCCACGTTATCAGAGAAGATTTACGAAGCTATACAACGTTAACAGTATCCAGATCATTTTCCGATTATGTTTTTCCCTGGTAAAGAAAATCATAGCGCATAAAAGCGGCAAGAGAAT
>JAQGAU010001481.1:0-19141 GCA_034698045.1 Paramacrobiotus richtersi | reverse complement strand
CCATACGATCTCGCTGTTGCTTTACTTTAACGCTGTTCTAACCTTCGTTGGCTACCTTTTGCAGCAGCCCTCTTCAAAGCCACATCAGCGTACGCAGGCGGTAGTCCAGGAGGCGGCAGTTACTCGGCAGGATCCTCAGGCGGTTACGGCAGTGGTGGCAGCCGGGGTTACGGCGGTAGCAGTGGTGGTTACGGCGGCAGCAGTGGTGGCTACGGCAGTTACATCGGGCCCGGCTGGGACGGCAACAGCGGCATCGGTGGTTACGGCGGAGGTCTCGGAGGCAGCATGCCCCCTTGGTACATGAGCATGATGAGTCCACTGGGCCTGTTACCGAGTAGCATTTTCCACGTGAGTGTCAGCGTTTCCGGTCTCACGCCCTGGGGATTCCTGGGCGGAAGCGGAGGACTTGGGGGAATGGTGCCGTGGGGAAGCGGCTACGCGAGCGGATTTCCAGGAGGGTCTATGGGCGGATCCGGCGGAACGTATGGAAGCGGCGCATATGGATCTGGATCATTTGGGTATGGTGGATCAACAGGGGGAAACGGGGCAGCTGGACCGTATGGAAATGGGAACTCAGCAGGTGGATATGGTGAAGGTGGTAATTTGATCACTGTTCGGGAGGGATAAGAATACCTTTCCTGCCATTGATATGCGACAATAACCTGTGCTGTTTCGATCTTGTACTGTATAACTGCCATCTTTATGTCATTCATACAGCGTTGTTAGTGTGTTTATTGCTGTACGTTCAGTATAACAAGCGTACACGTGCATTCCGTTACAAAATTTCGTGCTATGCGCTGTAAAAGATCAGTTTTTTTCACATCAAGGTTGTTGACGGTAAAAGCTAAACATTTTGAAATCACGGCTACAAAATATTATACCTTACTGCATATACCTAACATACGTGGTTCATTTTTACTTGCAGCTGTGGTTCGAAGCTTGAGCCACTACGCAGTTCGTAGTAAGCGCGCCGGATGCCGGCCCCGATCGTGAAAGTCTATGCGACTGCAAGTAGTTTATCTTTAAAAAACACGTATCATCTTCTCTTTCAAAGCGAGCTTCTGATAGTCCACAAATACAGCAATAACGCTCAAAATTGCAGAACTGGAGATTGGTGACTTTTAACTGTAAAGGCTTGCGCATGTTTATGGATACACGGTTTGTTTTTATGACCATGCAAGCTGTCCATTCCTTGACAGCACTTGCCTTCTGATGTGTTTTGATGGAAACAGAGAGTGTACTCGTACGCGTTTCATTTCTTGTCTTGCTGAGAATTTGAACGGCTTTATTCCGGTGCCTTGAAACGATTTGCACACAGAAGCCGATAATTATGGACTTAGGAAACAAGTGCGTTCCTCAACTCTATTTTCGTAAAACTTGTTATACAGCTCACGAATTTTCTATTTTACAAGAAAAGAGTAACGTAGATTACGTTTTTATTACACGGTAGTCCATAAACTCAGTCAGCGTGGGCTGGTTCGGATCAAGTCCATCGGTTATTTCTATGTCTTTTTGCATTGTTTCGGGTTCAGTATTTATACAGTATGAAATGGCCATAACTTGACGATCAATATAAATAGAGCTGCGTGATGTTCGGCATACATATGATCTTAGTCTATCTTGCGCAAACAACGTGATTGTGTAACGTTGTACCACCGATTCTGCACGAAAACAAAGTTATATCCTCGTGATTTTCTCTTGCAGAGATAGCGTATCCATCGACAACTTTTTATTATGCCGTGATCTCGGCTATTGTCAGGGTGTATTTTTAGCGGTTATCGCTGAACGACATACCAAACTGCGACTGCAATATAAGCCATCTACGAAATATGCACGGGCATTGACTGTAAGTACCATAAGAATATTATATACTTAATAGAAAAGCTGCATCAGCAGTTGTCATTCAATTGCAAGCTTTGTTTGAGCGAGCAGATTTCCGTTTTCCCTAATTTGTGTATGTTGAGCTCTTCAGGTGGTCCCAAACACAGTGGCAGTGCCTATGGTATGCTAATATCTCACAATTGTGTTGGTTATATTCATTAAGACCTATGAAAGCAATTCAAACCATGCATATCAACGTCATCATCGGTCCGCTTTTCCTGGCCTTTGCGTTCGGCCGCGGCACAGCCCGACAACCGTAAGTCAAACATGTTTCCTTGTTGATGTGACCAGTTGTCCAAACCGCATCGGGTAGGCAACATGAGCAAATTGACATCTCCAACGGAGTGACCGTCAACATGAAGTCACCTCACTTTCCATAAAAGTATGAGAATAACTTCAGATATGATTTAATGATCAGCGGAACGCCCGGAGCAAGTCTTCTGGTAAGAGTTCGAGAAGTCGAAGCGTTACGTTACGGTAACGCAGAGTAGTCACGATCCTTGGTACGTATACAGAGTACTCATGTCTAAACTGCACTACTAAACATCGAACTAACTTTATAGCGGACCATATGAGGTGAAGAATATCTTTGTTATTAGTTCAACTCTCACGCGTTTGCCTTGGAATTCGGCTCATCCACTTACCCGTACGACTATCTGAGTATTAATCAAGAACGGTTCTGTGATCCCCACGGTCCGCAGAACTATACAGTAGTCCTTGGTTCCGGCCCTGTTGTGGTAAGTGCTCACCGGCTCCCGGCTGTCCTTTCTGCATCATTGATCAATGGCCACAACTTTATAGATTCTCCGTTTCGTTACGGATACCAGTGTGACTTTTCCTGGGATTCATATACGTTTCCGTCAACAGCTTCCGGGTCAGCCAGAGTCTGTTGCTAGAAATTCGACACTGTTTGAACTGCAAAGCAATTATTGCTAATGCTATCGTGTATCTTATGGCATGTGTTTGGCGTATATGAACCTTGTTGATGTAATAATGCAGAATTTGTTTAAATACTGAACAAGGAAACTTTCTTGCAGTTTCCACAGTGCCGCCAACACCACCACCACCAACCAATCCTCCGTTTACGGATCCTTGTAACTCGCGATGCGGTGTCCCGGCGGTGGCACCCAATGTGAACGATCGCATCGTTGGAGGGATAGCGGCCGTGCCCCACAGCTGGCCCTGGCAGATATATTTCTTAGTTAAAACTCCACAGGGAGATCCACAGAGCTTTTGCGGCGGTAGTCTGGTAAGCAAGCCGCGGTTTTGCAGGAATTCCAGCAATGAATGTCTTACCGTTTCAGATCAACAGCGGATGGGCGCTCACCGCTGCCCACTGCTGCTTTAACAAAAGTGCCAGCCGCATTGAGATCCTTTTAGGAACTCATGATCTAAACGAAGCCGAAGCTGAACGGGTTAGACGGTCGGTCAGTGACGTCAGGATTCATCCGGATTATAATCGTAATTCGTTGAGTCACGATTTTTGTTTGGTAAAGCTGACCGAGGTGAGGCTTCTTACGAAATAAAACAATACAATCAAGCCTGCGCAGTAAATACTGTACAGGATCGCACTATAATTGCGCTTGTAAAAAACATGTTGCAGGAAGATCTTGCAACAATATGTTTTATTTATAATGCGCCCGTATCTTAAATCGGGCGTTTAGTTGCTGGAACTTGTCTGTACCGCTTAAATTTTAAGTCAAGTTCTTCTGAAATTGGGCAGCGTTCATAACTTTATAGTTCTTCATGCATTGCATACACGTATTGTGGCTGTATACGAGTATCAATGCCGTTGCCGTTAATTTTTAATGTTAATCCATTATGAACGAATAATTAACAGACGCTGAATATCCAGTGACGCGCTGCACCTTCCTTTTACATACATGTAAACCTTATTCTTCCAATTTTAGAGGGTGACTCGCAGCACAGCAATAATTCCAGCCTGCATCCCTGACGAGACGGATCCTCCGCCAGGTACCAAGTGCTACACCACCGGCTGGGGTAGTACATCGGCCAAGCAGATACAACAGCCATTGCATTCAGAGGACGTCTCTAACTCAACCAGTGTGCGGTCGACTAGCATGAAACAAGAGATCCCCAGTGTACATGCACTTATGCAGGTGGATGTCCGGATCATCGATCAGAATACTGTGCTGTGCAGTACCAAGGGATCAGTATTGAACCAAATATGATATGTGCCGGTAATCCGTGAAAAGATTCGTAAGTACGGGGATGTGTAACATTCTACACACTTTCGGTCATAGGGACACTTCATTTCTGCTTTTATCCAACAACCTATAGCACGCTGTCATAGATCGTACGGTGCAAAAAAGCATTAGCATCAGCACTTACTGTTTTATCATTTTGCATTGAAATTGGTGTCGAGGAGACAGCGGGGGTCCATTGGTATGCCAAATATCAGGAAGCCGTAAATATGTGTTGTTTGGTGTGACCTCGTTTGGAATGTAAGTTATCTTGTACAACCCTTTTCCTTTTCTTGCCCCAGCTGCCGCAATATTTTTGGACGATGCCGATACAGTATATTTTCATGTTCACTAATTGCAGCGCATTCGGATGCGCTCATCCAAATTTTCCAGGAGTTTACGCGAGAGTGAGCCACGTCGTACCGTGGATAAACAGCATCGCTGGAACCAACGATATGTGACGACAGCTGTCATAATCTGATGATTCTGTGTGTTTGCGAATTTCACATATGCTGCCATAAAGGGCTGGTATTCACATCCAGTGTCGATTCAAGGTGTTTGGCGTTGTCTCTGATAATTTTTAGGAGTGCAGTTATTGTGACCCGTTGCAAGCAGTAGAACCGCCATGTTTGTTGCTTTGTAAACTTGTAATACACTTCCACATTGTCAGTAACAGTCAGCTGCACAAACCGACATACAGACGTTAACACAGACATACATACAGTCTAAACGTTGAGGGCGTTGAACAAAGTTTTCATTACTCAAACGGTATTCATAGTTAGCAGACTTCACATCTTTCAGAACAAAGTGTTTCGCAAGATCTATTGAAGAAATAAGAGGTTTTTCCGCTAAAGAAACCCATGCCACAGTACTCGTAATGATTCTGTAAGACAGTAATTTAGCATTTCTATTAAATCAGTAACTACCGGTAGCACGGGATGCTTAACAATTATCAGACTTATATTCTCTGATCAACGGTTCGGTATCATGGCAAACATACACTGCGACAGTACGTAAAAGGGCTGAACCGAACACCAACATAAGCAATTTAGGAACCGCCTAATTTTTACAATGTAAAATTGGTCATTATGATCCGTGTAAAGTTTTTGCCTGATGGTCCCTCGTCAAAACGTGACTTACAGAGGGTGCTTTGACTTTTTACTGGCAAAGAACCGTTTGATTCGCTCAATCACATGATGAAAAGGTTGTTACTTGTTAATACACCAGCACAGGTCACGCGTTGTTGTCTCTGACTATGTATTTTGCAGAAATCTACTTCACGGTAAGCATTTACTACTCACTTGCTAACCACAATCCACAGCTTCTCCGGATATTTCAACATTTCAGACTTTCAGTTATATTCAGGTGATATTTCATTACCCTAATAGACTTCCTATTTTGATTGCTAGAGACAGAAAACGGTATTTCCCCGAGATGCACTATTGACTGTTTCTCATTTACCCGCTGGAAAATGAAACCGAGGATGTGCGTTTATGATGAACTAAAACTGCTTGGTAATACAGATACAAATGGCCACTTACGTGCAAGTATGAGGAACGCGCGAAAAATATAGGTAGAAGTAGCGAATGAAGTAGAGGAATAGTCACACAAAAAATGGGAATTATCGTCTGCGAAAAACTGCCGTAACAGCATTCCGCCACTCTTCCGATACCAAAATACATAAAATTGGGTTCATCGTGCAGTCTAATGCAAACAAAAAGTTACCAACACCTAGAAACCGAAAGTCCACAAACTTCCCCGTCATCATCAAAATGTAAGCCAGATGTGTCGGTGTCCAAAAAAGCGTTGCGCTAATAACCAACGCTGTCAGGACGGCAAAATGGCGGGTACCGGCTAACTTGGCCTTCAGTTTCTGCATGGTCGGATTCTTCTCCCCTTCTTTCTTTGCCTGCATCTCAACATCATTGGACTTTTCCAGCGAAAGCGAAGTACTGGCTTGGGTAACTTTTGTGCTCTGTGCGAGACTCGATTCGTTGGTCGCCGTGCGCTGCAGTCCAATCTGCCCTTTTCTCTGCATCACCGATTTAACCTTGAAGTAGATGAACGGATAAAACATCACAACAGCCGCTTGTGGCAGTAGATGGACGACTGTTCCGTAAATGTAGAAATATACCGACTTTTGCATCCCGAACGCAATTAAACACATTCTAATCTGTTCCGGTGTGCGATGATAAAGGTCATCCGTTACAAACCCAGGCAAAGACCATGCATTGACGAACAAAACAGCGAAAATTACAAGACATACAGCGACTTTGCTATTGTGATGGGTCCGGTAGTTATTGGGAAACGTGACGGCCCAGAATCTGTTGATGCTGATTAGAACGTGGATGTACATGATAATGGAGGTCACAGTATTGGCGCAGTAGATTGTGAGTAGGCAGTAACCATCTCCGAGGAACCAGCGGATCTGCAGGTTATTAGTGGTCTTCTGTATGCCGTTTGTAAGGGATTTACAAAGGTCACTGATGGCTAAACTGACAGTATAGACCGAAAACGGGGATCTTAAACTTGGGGTTTTGAAGAAGACGAATAGGAAAAAGCTGTTGGATATGTAGCTAAACAAAGTAAGGGCCAAATATAAGAAGCCCATAAACAAGGTATTTTGTCGTTGGAATGGCGCGGTAACGTTGGATCCATTGACTGACAGATGTTCCAGCGATACGTTGCTTAACATGCTCATCTTCGGCGAAGAAAAATTTACGGTGGATTAATGCTGATATTAAAATGAACTCGCCGATTGCTTAATATACTAGGTTACGGCGTAACAGAAAACTCCACTACGTAATCCGTTCATCTCCGAGAAGTACGCGTGACTCAATTACCTCAGCCTTAAAAACTTGACTATTGGATTTGCCTTTGAAATTTCCGTTTGGTAATGAAGCTTTGCAGGAAGTACAAGATTATCTTTCATATTGTTAGGGTTGTTTTCTTCCTGGAACTGGAGAGACACCTCACAGAGCCGAACCTCTTGAAAGTACGTGTGCGTAACGAGTATACCATTTCCTTATTGAGTGCGAGTATTTATGGAGCTGGCAAAAAACGCGAGGATGAATGACTTGAATCTCACTACAGAGTACAGCTGTCTGTTTACGCAGGTAGTGGTTTGACAACGCGACAGTTCACTTCCGAACTGCGTTTTTACGTCACTTAGTATGTCAAGATAAAGAAAGCATTTTACGTCAGAAGAAATGTCATGAACTTTAAGCTGTGCAGTGGTAGCCAGTAAGCATGATGTTGGTATGCTCAGAATGCTTTAAACAATTACATTGCGTGCTCTAATTGTTAATATATACATATTATATAAGAGTGAGGCTATAGCCACCAATTTCCACCCATAAATGGCTATAGCCACCCATAAACACCCATAAAGCGCTATAGGCACCCATATTTGAATTAGAAAAAGTGCACCCATAAACGCTAAAGCCACCCACAAATAATTAAAAATTAAAAACACCAAAAAAGGATGTTATAACGTAGGAACCAAACAAAATAGCTTTACAAGCTACGAACGGACGTACTTTCTCGCAGATCCGTTGTCATTTATGTGACTTGGAAGAAACTGTGACAATAATATACTGTAAACAGTAATATGTTGTTGTCCCACGAGGACGGCGCCCGCCGAAGAAACGCTCAATGGGCTCCATAATTTTGAGATTGTGCGCTTTTCCTGCTGTCGGAGAATGCCCGAGAACGTAGAGCATGTATCAGTAGCAAAATAAAAATTGGCGCGATATGGGTGCCTATAGTCTTTGTGGGTGTAGGAAACGATATGGGTGGCTATAGCGATTTATGGGTGTTATGGGTATCTATAGCGGTTGTGGGTGTTTATGCCTTTATGGGTGGCTATAGCCATTTCCATTATATAAAGTAAAACAATGCATCTGTTCTTTTAATACTAGCAAAATGCGTGACTCTAGCAAAACAATCATATTACCGACAGTCGGTACTTGCAGGGTTTTTGACTATCATGTATGGGCAGAACATAACACTTTAGAAAATCCGTTAATTTTCTGATAGTTTTATAAAATTATACGATAAAACATAATCGTTATTGCACACTAATTTTGTTAAGCCCGGTTGTACAAATATGCCAAGGAAAAGCGGTTCAGATAAAGATTTTATCTCAGTAAGAGCGAGAAGGGACATTTTTTTGTGTATGGAGAAAGATTGTTTCCAATATAAAGACAGACATATCGTCACAAAATCGATAATTACACAGTGTAATTTGAGATCACGATTTGGTTGTAAGTATCCGAATAAGCTGAAATAAGCTCCTCATGTGGACACGTAAGAGGTGTGGATATGAGGGGCGGTTTGAAGCGTGTCAAAATTAAATAAATCTGACTTTCTTAATGTTTTTGTCATGCTCGACCTTGGCATCTTGTGTAGCCCAAGCAGCATGCCGCCCTTGAGCCTGCATTATGTAGAAGCTGAGGATTAGATGCTATTCCAGGATATACCACAGAAAAAACAAGCGATACTCAATGTCTACAGTGTGCGAAACGGCGATGAAGGTAATTCATGCATCTAATCAAGGGTTTCGACGGAACAGCGCCACTGCGGCATGTCGCCAGTCTTTAGAAGAGATCATGCAGAGTACCGGATTGATCGTGCAGTCCAATGCAAATAAGAAATTCCCGATCGATAGCAGACGCAAATCAACATGCGAAGCCCAGATCATCATAACATATGCAACATGGGACGGTGTCCAGAGGGCAGTTACGCTGATGAACAATAGCGATAGCGTAACAAAGTGCCGACTGTCGCTTTTTTCTTTTCTCTTCTCGGGTCTGCGACTTTTTGTTCCTGGGGCACTTTCTGTCGTCGTTGTTATTTCGTTGCTCTTAGTGCTTCTCATCCGAATGCTGCGATCTTGCGAGCGGGATCCTTCCGTTTCCAGGAAAGGTTGCGTCGAAGAAACGGCTGTTTGTTGGCTTTGAATTTCCGAGCTCGTTTTCATACTAACAGTGGCGGTGTTAATGGCAGAGTGACCTTTATGCAGAACGCGCGCTCTCTTCCGACTGATTTTATAAATTTTATAACTTGTAAAGATGTAAAGTACTACCACGGTAATTTGTGGCCACAAATGAGTGAAAAGAAAGCTAAGTTGGAAGTACAACTGCTGACCCGGTCCGGAAAGGGCGTACAAGCATAAGTGATCAGCACCTGGTTGCTTTTTATAGCTGAGAACGATCAAAGCTGGCGATGACCATGCGTTTAGATAAATAACCATCGCAACACTAGCCCAAGCAGCGAATTTATTCGTGTGGTACAATCTGTAACTGTTCGGAAAGGTCACGGCCCAAAATCGATTTCCGCTGATCAGGATGTGAATATGCAACGTCAGTCCCGTTAAAACGTTGGCCAAATATGAACAAGCGATGCAAAATCTTTCGCCAAATATCCAAGGGATCTGCAGATAATTGCTTATTGTTTGGAAATTTGTGATGCTGGATCTTAGGAAATCGGTGATGGCCAGACCCACAAGGTAAACAGAAAAGGGCATATGCAGTGACGGCGTTTTGCCGTAGACAGTGACGAAGAATGTGTTGAATATAATGCTGAATGCGGTTTGAAGTACACACAGCCAGCCGATGAGGGTTGTGTTGACGGGGGGTCGGTTAAACGGATAACTACCATTTAGACTGGAGTTTCTCATAACGAGGGATACGGATGAGAAATTCATACTTTCTGGATATTAAGCGCGAGTTTTGACCATGAAGAACTTGGAAAAGTTTAGAAATCTCGTACAGTTGAAGAGCTTTGTAAAGCTCTTATGTAACAGAGCAGGCTACTGCCTTGTACTTTCAACGGAGAGTCGTGCTTTATATCAGAATGCGCTACTCAACCTGCGTTAATTAACAATGAGAGTCTACTGGTTCGAATAATATGATAAATACGATGTGCCCACATAGCAATGCGATATTTCATAGCAGTGCAGCCTCCCTCGGGGCCAGTAATCCTTCTTGAGAACGCGTGTTGTATATATACGCATGTTTTCTGTCATTTTCGGCTTCACTGATTAATAGTATTGTAACCGATATAAGAGTTAGAAGGTCAAGGTCGGACAACATAGATAGAAAAAAACCAAAGGACAGCAATATTATATGCATATTCCTTGCCACTGACCCTTAGGTTTGTGGTTCTGTGCCTCATTGGGGAATTGGCCCTATTGTTCCACCTACAGTGTTTCTTATCAAATCTACAGCAGTTCAGTTCTTGAGCTGTCGTTGGTCTAATCAGGATTAGGCAAATCTTGGTACTGGTCGAAAAAATAAGGTAGACCAGTGTTTAAATAAAGGACGACTGCCTGGCACCAGTTGGCAACCAAGGAATAAGCGCGTAAGTCTATCCTTCCTCTTCGACGGTTGGTCTGCTTTTGTTTGCGTTGGTGTACCTCGAGATAGGATCACCATCTTGGATAACGCCGAAAGGGAAGCTAATACCTGGTATAGCAGATGGTTGAAATTCTGAGTTATATAACTCAATCATGCTCAGGATTCAATCTGGCTGAAGAGTGCGCAGTTGTGATCGAGTGATATGGGTGGTTCCATGTACATTAAATTATTATTGCATAACAATGACTGCAGCCACTTGCACCGTTATTTCCACTTTCGCTTGCAGCGCAACGCTCTAACTTTTACGTTGCTCAATACTTACGCTTTTGACACCCTGACAGCTGGATTTGTATTTACCCTTTACCTTATAGAATGACGCTATATTACAGGATAAAAGAAACATAACTGCAGTAGTTAGTTCAGCTTCGTTGTATCATATCCCCAATAAAGAGTACACGAAACGGACAGTTATGGCATTTTCCGGCAGATTAATCTTTTTCTCAAAAAACAGATCTCCTATACGGTGGCACTTCATTACCGAGTATTAATTGCGCTCTGCGTACTGCGCACAGAGATTTTGTAATGTAATCTTAAATATTAATGGACGCGGCATGAGTCCAATCATACCCGTGGGCTGCAGGCATATCATCTATTTACCTACATGTCGTGTGCGTTTCGCAGCCATAAGTCATCCTGCTAACAAGCAACTCTTTGCCCGTAAAAAGGTAACAATAGAATGAACTGATTTATACTAAGCAGCAAGTCCTGGAGACCTGGACTGAAAAAACGCACGTATTAAAACAAGAATGTTCAATTCTCTCAAACTGGGATGCTGTTCAGGCTTACCAGGATGTTATCGGCTGTTTATGGTGGTTACTGTTTACGATGGCTTATGCAGGCAAACAACGAGAAGGTCACGCTTCACAAGTTTATTAGGAATCAACACACTGTCGGATGAGGAAAAAGGAAAATTACCGTTCCGTAAGAACGAAAAAGAGAACACTAAATTTGTTAAAAAATGAGCCGTTTGCTCAGTCAGATTCCGCAGTCAAATTTCCAACGTTAAGCCAACCCACATGAGTCATCTTACAGGACAATCATCATTTCCGCTTTAGTATGCACCGTTAAAGTCTCGGAAAACGTTTATCTGTAGTCGTGAAATCTTTATGCTGAGGCAAACTGGAGAACAGGGAACACGAACTCTGCGCGAGCGAGCAGCTACAGTAGTGTAAATTTATGTGGCGTCGATTTGCTACTTATGATCTTACTGCGGATGAGTCACACGACACATGGTGTAACCAAAGGTCACACACACTTCATTCAAAAACCGTATTTGGTTCTAAAAAAAAGAAGAATCCAATCAGTTTTTCCTGGCTGCTTCGGACCGAAGCGAAGCGAAAGTGGATAGCAGAAGGTGATGTAGGAATCTCTTACGTACCGGCACGTACACGATTGCTGTCGGAATATACTGTACAGCGCACGGGCTCACGCCGAAGGAATCTTTGTGGGCGTTAATATTACAGTTTTGATCGTGTGTATACGAGTATAAGGAATTATCGTTTAAACTTGATTGTTTAGTTGCGGGCAAGGTGTTGTATGCACTTGATTAACTGAACAAAATTACTAGTCGAATTAAACGTTAAACCGCATATTGTTGTGTCGGTAAGGTTAGGTTGTAAGCAAGAAATTATTAATCATAATGCATATTTCACAACATCATAATTGCTGGTAGCTTACTGCATACTGACATGTGTCTGGGAAACTCTGCATGCAAATGAATAAATAAAATTTACTTACTTATACGCCAGACAGCACGATTAAACTTTCTAGGGTAGTACGGTGCGGAGAAATCTAGAACGACCCATAACAGCCCGCATGCCGCGACAGCGAGTGCGGAAAATGTGCGGTTATGCGTTGCATACATACATGCAGCTCAAACCGGTGAGGATCATGGTAACCGCCCAGCACGAAGAGTTTCTTACAGCCATGCGCTGAGTTACATACGTTACTTCACTCCTGAGGCGACTCCGGGGCCCAGTGTAGACCCGGGCTTGCGGCTCCGCGGTAAATTAAGATGATGCAGCGCGAGCGAGCCCGAGTGGTACAAAGCCGTCGACGCCACAGTCAGTCCAGCAGAGCCGCACTGCAGTCATCCAAGGTGTCTGCAACAAGTGAGTGCAGGGCGGGAGTGGGAAGACAGTACACATCGGAGTACGGGGATGGACTGGCTGTAGCGGCGCTACTGACGTCGTAAGCCAGATTGATCTCGCCAGGGGGCGCTCCGCATGGGTCCTTGCTGTACAAGGCAGCAAGCACTTCCCTGTCCCGCGGCGTGGCATCCTGAGCGCTGGCGCAGAGTCGGTAGCTCAACAACATGTGCTCCAGCTGGCGCCGGACACGTCGATCCATGGTAATAACAATCACCGGAATCCACACAGCCGAACTCACCGCTAACAAATGCCCAGTGAAAAAGCAGAAGAGAAATCCGTCCCACTCAGCCGATGCAACAGGGACGGCTTGCGGGAAGTGGGCACCCAACAGGTCCAGAACGGTCAAGGGTAGCCAGCAGAGGGCGAAGATGACAGCCATACCCATTATCATCACCTGCCAGCCATGCATATCATCAAGTTATATATACCCACCTGTGTAAGTAAGACTGGCCTAGCCGCCTAACCTACCGTACGCCGACGCTCATTCTCCTGCATGCTGGAACCTTCGGAGCCAGCGCCTTTGTAGGGCGCCGAATTAATCAGCAATGTTTGGTTTAATGGATCATGGAGCTTCCACCACACGGCCATGTTGGATACAAGACATATCAGCAACGGTATAATGTTCTGTATAACCACCGATAACAAGCCGACGGTTCGTCGTCCCCTGACTGACCAGTCATTCACACAGCGCACCGGCATACCCTGCTCGTGCACCGTTCGATTCATATACATGCCATAGGGAATGGCCGAACAGTAGGCGAACACCCAAATGACGACACACAACCGCCAGGCGTGCCTGGTGTTCAGTCTGGGCGCACCCGGACAGCAGATGGCGAAGAAGCGCTCCAGACTGATGGAGGTGATGGTCAAGACTGCCACCGACAGCGTGGCCGTTTCCACGGCGGGAAACAGATGGCACAACCATGGGCCAAAGTACCAGCCGTGCGTGACGTAGGCGTTAACTGAGACGAGAGGCCCGGTGATCAGGCACATGACGACGTAGTTGGCGGATAGACCGCACAGGAAGCCGTGGGTGACGGTTGGCAATTGGCTTCGTCGACGGCCCCAAGCAACCGTTGCAATCAACAGCAGGTTAGCCGCACAACCTGTCAGAAACACGATGGAGTGCAGAGCGGCAACGGCGACGCAGAACGTCGTGGATCCCAGGGCGCTGCTGCTAGGAGTGGTTGGTCTAGGGCTGGTAAGGGGACTGAAAGAATTACCCTCGCTTGGTCTATCCATGTCCGTCATCTGCTGCACCATGTCCGCCAGCAGGTCTACGCCTGCTCCGCTGACTGGCGGACTCGTAGTGACTGCGCCAGCCATTACAATCACTGCAGTGCACACCGACGTATTAACGCTGAATGCATGCAGTAAGTGTAATCAGGAGCTGCAACAGTTCTCAGCTAACCAGCGTTAAAATGTGCGCTTCATATTGAAAACTAATCTGTAGCGTACTGTTTACATCGGCCGTTTAGTATGCAGACGAAAGAAACACGTACAGTTGTCATAAGATCGAGCGACCTTGTATATAACGGTGGGAATCGGACGTGACCGGAAAAGATGGATCGATAACTAGATACACTGTCATGTGCACACCATGCAGCCGGCTTATACTCTTGCATGCGGCTCGGGCAGGTGCATGAAAGGGAATGGGAGTGTGATTTACTGGAAAAACAACGCTTTGATACGGCAGCGTATCCCGCATGCATCGTTGCGCAATATGCCCACAAACACTGCCGCACTGCGACAGTTGGAAAATTGACGGTAGACAATATTACAGAAGCGTGCCTAACACTAGGCAAATGCAGAGTTTGCGTGGGGCTGAATCTACAACAGCTAGGTGGGAACCGGATGCACGGGCGCGCTCGTTTATATAACTGTGGTCTAGAGCGGCTCTGGTATACGGTGAACTAACGTAGCGATATACCGGGATTTAAGTTCATTTAACTGCATCAACCTGATATTCCAGGTGACAAATCCCGCTGCACACTAATTGTAAGGAAGTTTCTTTAGTAGTCAGTATACAACTTGCATATTGGTGCACCACAGCAGTAAAATAACTGTTACTGCACTGAAAAAGCACATAGAGCGACCTGGTAACACTACAGCGCGATAAACACTCATAACTCGTGAAGAACTTAATAACTGGAACGGAAAAGCGCACAACAAGCTGGGTGCCACTTCTTGGAGAACAACAAGCACAACATCGGGTTCACAGAACAATCTAGTGCAAAAAGAAAGTTTCCAGTAGACAGCAGGCGAAAGTCCTTGTAGCCCCAGAGCATCATACCGTATGCCACATGGGATGGTGTCCAGAAGGCTGTTATGCTTACAAGCAACACCGACAGCATGGCAAAATGTTGGCTTTGATTTCCCTCGCTATCTTCTCTGTAGGCTTGGCCACTGCGACCAGTAGTCCGCTCGACTGCAACTTCAGCATTTCTCGACGTGTCTTTCGGTTGATTAGAAATTTGTGATTTTTTCTTCGTAAAAATTCTCCGTATAGAAATGCGTGCTTGTGGGCAGGAAGTTTCTCCAGCTGGATTTTGGGAAACCAGTTGCATGCTCCGGCGACGTTTAGGTAAAACTTGTCGCTTGTTGCGAATTATTCGGTATACTTTCCAGCCGATAATTGGATACAGAAGCACAATTAAGATTTGCGGTAAGAAACGGGTGAAAACTACGCTTAGTTTGGAATAGATTTGATGATCGGGTCCGGAAAGGGAATATAAGCAGAGATCCGCTTCACTCCGAGTTCGCGATCTCAGATCGAACGTTGTTATTCCGGGTAACGACCAAACATTCACATAAAGGATCGTCGCAAGGACAACCCAAATGGCGAATTTAGTTGTGTGGTATAAACGGTAATTATCGGGAAAGGTCACCGCCCAAAATCGGTTGACACTGATCAGAATATGACAGTGTATAGCGAGACCGGATAAAATCTGCGATAAATACAGACACGTAATGCATAGTCCCTCACCAAAGATCCAAGAGATTTGGAAAGAATTCATGATATTGGCGACGCCAATGGTACAGGATTTGATTACTTCAGTGATCGCGATGCTTGCAACATACACAGCAAGTGGCGTGTGAAGCGATGGAGTTTTGCGGTAAAGATTGATACAGACTGCGTTAAATATAAGGCTAAAAATGGTTTGGAAAGTGTAAAGCCAGGCCATGTAACCGACGCCGGAATAGTCGGTGTTAAATATTTGTATTAATAAACCGAGTCGGGCAAGCATATTCGTGGAATTCGACGCATGGACTATCCCGAGGGTAAAATTCATGGCTCTGCTCATTAAATTTTCAGTCTAATCTAAAAACTGGTAAAGCTCCGAAAAACCATGAAACGCTGAGATTGTCTCAGGAGCAGAGCTGTTCGGGTGCGATACTGTCGATGCATACTAGTGATGCATCAACATATGTATTATGTAGTCCTTTTTATCTACGTAAGCTGCCTTGTGATTCACATAAATCTGGGTTACATGATCACGAAGATCATGCATGGTCTACTGGGTTTGATGCGTGATAAAGAGTAAACAGTCGGCTATAAAAATTAGGCCAGGTAACCTTTGCGTTACTAATGATAACGTCATCCCGTGCACATGGGATCGCCAATTATCTTTGGAAATGGGTAATGATCTTTACAGTGGCTTTGTCGATGCCGGTCTAGAAGTAACAACCCGCATTCTGGGGCACTAAACAAATAGTCGTAAAGATAAGACTAGTCTAGACTTTTATTATATTTACACAGCTGTTCAAATAAATGTATACAGCCGTTACACTATGCAAATAACTTGTTTGCGCAGGTGTGTGTGTTTGCTATGATATCATTAGCGGCAAGTCGCGGTAGCAATAAAAGTACTTTATTCCACAATCAGAATACACCGTTCCACACTGTTCCACAACTAAAGATAACAAAGTACTATCCACTAACTATCTCCGTGAATCACGCAGTTTCCAGATCAGCCTTTTCTCTAAAAACAATAACGAAAAACGTAATACTTTTCAGATCATAACTTTGGTCTATAGAGATTCAGAATAAAAAAGGAACATTTCTAATCACATAAATGAGATGACTACACTTCTTCATAAGCATTCTCATTCGACATTCCCAAATCCACCATTTCCAATGCGCGGGGGTTTTCAAGACGCTGTGGGGTAGGACCGCGTTTGGTCAGGCAGCGTTTTTTAATGTAGCAAATGAAACCAACCATAGTCCCCACGGAAGCCACTACACCCACACATGCATAGAGAATGTTGGATAAACTCACTTCTGCATCGGGATCCACTTTAACGCCAGGGGCCAGGGGTGACAGGGTTGATGCTGGGGCTGCCGATGATCGTGCTGGGAACGTTCGTACCGTCCAGATCGGGGTGCCTTTTTCACGCGTAGTACTACCGTTAATGATCGCACTGGTGGTTGACTGTGGAACGGAAGCACTAACTGTACTTGTTCCACAGATGGAAATGACGCGAAACTTGGCCGAAGGGGGCTGTGGAGTACATGCCGTCAACGGGTTTCCAGACAGATCAATCGTCTCCAGTTCAGGGTAGAACTTCTGCAGACTAACGTAAGGCACGGCGACTAACTCGTTCATGCTGAATCGTATGTGACGAATCCATTCCTTTGGTTCCTTGGGGTACGGGATGGAAGTTAGGCGACGACCCACACAGCTCACGATCCCAGTGTCATATCGACAATCACACTTTCCGTAGCAGGAAATCCAGTCCTCTGCAGACACATACACCATCGCAACACAGAGTAAGGCAAAAACTAATCGGAGAAACATTTCAGTAGAGGAAATAATCACAGATTAGGGTAGATACAAAATCTAGAAGTTTTCAGTTGAGAAAAGAAGATGGGCAAGAATTTCAGGAATGCGAAAAGCACGTGGCACGTAGTACAGACTAGACCTGAGCCCTGTGTTACACACTTGCCGTCTCTGGCACTACTCAGCGTACATTTTCTGACTAAATTAAAAGACAAAAGTGAATATTAACTGCAATTATACTTGTGGAACGTTGTGGAATGCGATATTATAATTCACGTGTTGTTTGTTCGGTACTTTGACAACTGTCGCACATCCATTTGACAATTATTCACGCAAATGGATGTGCGATAGTTGCAAAGTATACGATATTCCAGGACTCGTAGGCCGTTACTTTACCAAACACAGGCATAGCAACGTTTCTGTTATTCCCGTTGCTGTACTAGTGTTGGGAGAAGTATATTTGCCAGCTGATGAAGAATATAAACAGCCGGAATTGGGCGCAGCTTTTCACAAATTCCTCCAACTGCACACACTAATAAATTGCACGCGGCCAGAGAAATTCTGGAAAAGCAGTCCAGTTGAAAAATGTTGCTCTACCGTAAACTTTTCGTGCAAAGAGGAACAAAGCGACTGATGCTGATAGACCACACGCATTTAAACATTTCCGCATTGCTACGGTATGATATCGAGTGCGGAATTCCTGTCCACATTTTAGTGTTTGATGACCAGTAGTAGCAGTGCAAACCGAAAAGGAGTGGTCTGTCTGTTTGAACAAGCCGTGCTTACATGTTGCTATTGGACATTGACGGCAGTGTACACTCCCTTTACTTCTCAGCTAATTTCTAAGGTGTAACTCTGTTTTTGGAAACGGATGAAAATATGCTTCTTGTCATTTTGCTCTGGTGGTTGTGGAATAAACTTGGACTGATTATCGGAATAAGTTTCTAGTGTTAGCCGAATCTTCCATTAATGGATTCTATCATGCCAACTCTTGGTGCCCTATTCCCAACGGGTGTTCCAGACCGTAGCAGCGATGGGATCACATGGTTTAACCCGCCGCTGCTGAAGGAAGAGGAAATGGTGGAAGACATCTTTAATGCCATGCATACACGCTTCAGTCTGGCAAGGATGAGTTATCCAGGATTGAGTATGGCAGTCCGCCTGCGCATGATCCGGGAAGAAACACGTCAACAACTTGCCGATATAATGCTCGTTTACGGGAGACGTGGCGATGATTTAGGAAAGGATCAAGCTAAGAAGGCGGTCAACCTCAGTGAGTTAGAAGGAAACTGGCTTAACATCATCCGGGATTTGGCACATGGACGTGTACGTAACTACCTGAAGTACAAGCTGGCTAAATGGGGCGCTCAAGACGAGAAACTGCTTCCTACTACTATCGTGCAAGTGATCGTTACTGCCGAAAAGCCGGACGGAACTGGGGTTAAGATTTGGGCGGAGTGCAATAGCGACTTCTCGTCAGTTCCGAACTACAGAAACATCGACTTCTACTATCAGGTGTTCCCAAAGTTTGAGAAAATGAAGTTAGTGCATCCTGGACCAGGATTTCCAACCCAGGATCCAAACCGCGAGGACGAACCAGCCAATCCCAACGCTTTTTGGCCACCTGTATCTCCATCTTGGGGTGATGAGTTCACGACGTACGACCAGAACTGCACTTGCCACTGGGTCTGCAATGGAGGTATCCA
>JAQGAU010001480.1:0-19145 GCA_034698045.1 Paramacrobiotus richtersi | reverse complement strand
ACCGTGCGACGCATCCGTGCACACTGCGCAGCAGCACACGGGCAAACCGTCACCACTGGGCGGTGGCCTCGTCACAGTTCTCATCTATCGCTGGTCCTAACCAGGATAAGGTACTTCTTGGTATTGATCAAAAAAATAAAGCAAACAAGTGTTCAATTTAAAGTACGGCTGACTGCACTGGCACCAATTGGCAATCAAGGTATTAGAACATAAGTCTGTTCTTCCTTTCCTTCGGGTTTGTTTGCGTTGGTGCACACCGGGGTAGGATTACCATTACAGGTAAGTCGAAAAGAAAGCTAATACCTGTCAGCAGGTGGTCGAAAATTTAAGTTATATAATTTAGTCATGCTCAGGATTCAATCTAGCTGAACAGTGCGTAGTTGTGATCTAGTGATGGGCGGTTTCATGCACTGTAGATTACCTATTATTGCATAACAATGACTGCAGCCACTTACACCGTCACTTACAATTTTACTTACAACGCAACGCTCTAACTTTTACGTTGCTCAAATACTTCTGCTTTTGACACCCTGACAGCTGGATTTGCATCCACCCTTTACCTTGGAGAAGGACCCATTCAGAACCAGCAAAGCCACGAACAGATCAGCAACTTTAGAAACTCACACAAGCCAGATATGTTCTTCGTTGCTTTTGCATAGGAAAGAGCACAAGAAGTTGTCGGGAAGACATTTTTTGGTTTATTTATTGTATGTACGCAGGATTGGCAAAACGAATATGCAAAAACCAGTGACGTCGTCTCTCTAAAGGCGGTCTCAGTGGCACTGCACTACGCTTTTTACACGTGGTAGGATGACTAAGACAAAACAAAACAATTTTCATAACACTTTTTTACAATTTTTTTGCGCCCATTAGTTCAGAAAAGCGAAACAAATGCCGAAAATTAATATTTGACGTTTTTTAAAGCGTTTCGGCACACCTACAACGCCGAAGTGTCGAAACGTGTGCTAAAACGTTTGAACTCATATCGAATTTAATTTTAACTGCATTCATTTCGCCTTCTTGAAGTATTAAGACGCAAGGAAATTGTGAGAAGTGCGTTTTCCGGCAGATTAATCTTTTTCTCAAAAAACAGATCTCTTATACGGTGGAACTTCATTACTAATTGTGCTGTGAGTATTGCGTACAGAAATACTGTGATATAATCTTTATTAATGGACGCAGCAAGAGTCCAAACATACCCGTGGGCTGCAGGCATATCATCTATATATCTACATGTCGTGTGCGTTTCGTAGCCACAAGTCACTCTGCTAACAAGCAACCCTTTGCTCGTACAATGATAACAACAGAATGAATTCTTTTATACTAAGCAGCAAGCCCAGGAGGCCTGGACTGAGGGAACCGACATATGAAATAATTTTACGGATTCCCATCGACGTTGCATGCATATTCTGCAATAAATAAAATCGAGATCTTTGCGTTGCATATATCCGTCACATCGGGATATCTACATCCCTTCTTTGAACACAAACGAGCACAGAAATTTAATTAACGGCTGACGTTTGAAATATGAGATATAATTATACAGTATTTTCTAAAAATCTGCATGGAAAGATCGAAGCAATTACACCCCCGAACGCGGTGCGATGTCAGAGAAACAAAGCTGTTTTAGTAGTTTTACGTCAGAAGCAAAAATTTGTTAAAGAGCGTATAATTATGTGAAGTCTCGGAAAACGTTCATCTAAAGTTGCGAAATCGGCTTTATGCTAAGGCAATCGGTGAAATGGAGAATAGGGGACACTAACTCAGTGCAAGCGAGTAGCTGGTGCGCTGTTCTACTTATTGTCTCTAATACTGCGGAAGAGTCACACGACACATGGTGTAACCAAAGGTCACACATACTTCATTTAAAAACCGTATTTGGTTTTAAAAAAAGAAGAATCCAGTCTGTTTTTCGTGGCTGCTTCCGACCGCAGTGAAGCGAAGATCGATAGCAGAAGGAAATGTAGGAATTTTTTACGTACCGGCACGTACACGATTGCTGTCGGAATATACAGCGCACGAGGCTCACGCCGAAGGAATCTTTGTGGGCGTTAATATTACAGTTTCCATCGTATATATACGAGTATATGCAATTATCGATTCAGTTGCGTGACAGGTATGCACTTGATTAATTGAACAAAATTACTAGTCGAATTAAAAGTTACAACGCATATTGTTGTGTCGGTAAGGTTAGGTTGAAAGGAAGAAATTAAACCATAATGCATATTTCACAACATCACAATTGCTGGCAGCTTACTGCAGACTGAAATGTGTCACGGAAACTAAGTAATGCATGCAAATAAATAACCAAAATTTAGTTACATATACGCCGGAGAACACGATTAAACTTCTTATGATAGTGCACTGGGGAGAAATCTATAACGATCAAATTCGCATCCATAACAGCCACAGAGAGTGCGGAAAATGTGCGGTTATGCGTTGTATCCATATGCACATGCAGCTCGAACCGGTGAGGACCATGGTAACCGCCCAACACAAAGAGATCGTTTCTTACAGCCATGAGCGTTACATACGTTACTGCACTCCACAGGCGACTTCGGGGACCCAGTTTTTGTAGACCTTTCGGCTCTGCGGTAAATTAAGATGATGCAGCGCGAGCGAGCCCGAGTGCTATCGACGCCAGAGTCAGTCCAGCAGAGCCGCACTGCATTCATCCAAGTTGTCTGCAACAAGCGAGTGCGGGGAGGGCGTTGGAAGACAGTACACATCGGCGTACGGGGATGGATTAGCTGTGACGTCGTAAGCCAGATTGATCTGACCAGGGGGTGTTCCGCATGGGTCCTTGCTGTACAAGGCCGCAAGCACATCCCTGTCACGCTGCGTGGCCTGAGTCTCAGAGGCATCCTGAGGGTTCGCACAGAGTCGGTAGCTCAACAACATGTGCTCCAGCTGGCGCCGGAAACGCCGATCCATGGTAATAACCAGCACCGGAATCCACACAGCCGAACTCACCGCTAACAAATGCCCAGTGAAAAAGCAGAAGAGAAATCCATCCCACTCAGCCGCTGCAGGGGCGGCTTGCGGGAAGTGGGCGCCCAGCAGGTCCAGAACGGTGAGAGGTAGCCAGCAGAGGGCGAAGATGACAGCCATACCCATTATCATTACCTGTCAGCCACATGGCATCAAGTTATATTTACCCACCTGTGTAAGTAAGACGGGCTAGCCACCCAACTTACCGTACGGCGACGCTCATTCTCCTGCATGCTGGAACCTTCGGAGCCAGCGTCTTTGTTGGACGCCGAATTAACCAGCCACGTCTGGTTTAATGGATCATGGAGCTTCCACCACACGGCCATATTAGATACAATACATATCAGCAACGGTATAATGTTCTGTATAACCACCGATAGCAAGCCGACAGTTCGTCGTCCTCTGACTGACCAGTCATCCACACAGCGCACCGGCATGCCCTGCTCTTGCACCGTTCGATTCATATACAGGCCATAGGGAATGGCTGAACAGTAGGCGAACGCCCAAATGACGATACACAACCGCCAGGCGTGCTTGGCATTCTGTCTGGGCGCACCCGGACAGCAGTCTGGCGAAGAAGCGCTCCAGAGTGATGGAGGTGATGGTCAAGACTGCCACCGACAGAGTAGCCGTCTCCACGGCGGGAAACACATGACACAACCATGGGCCAAAGTACCAGCCGTGCGTGACGTAGGCGTTGATTGCGACGAGAGGCCCGGTGATCAGGCACATGACGACGTAGTTGGCGGATAGACCGCACAGGAAGCAGTTGGTGACGGTTGGCAACTGGCTGCGTCGACGGCCCCAAGCCACCGTTGCAATCAACAGCATGTTAGCCGCACAACCTGTCAGAAACACGATGGAGTGCAGAACGGCAACGGCGACGCAGAACGTCGTGGATCCCAGGGCGCTGCTGCTAGGAGGGGCCTCGGTGGTTGGTACAGGGCTGGTAAGGGGACTGAAAGGATTGTCCTCGGTTACGTCCGTCATCTGCTGCACCATGTCCGCCATCAAGTCCACGCCTGCTCCGCTGAGTGGCGGACTCGTCGTGACTGCGCCAGCCATCACAACACTGCAGAGCACACCGACGTATTAACGCGGAATGAATGCAGTAAGTATAATCAGGAGCTGCAACAGTTCTCAGCTAATCTGCGCTTGATAGTGAATATTAATCTGCAGCGTATTGTTTGCGCCGTTTAATCTGCTTAGTTGTATACAGACGAAAAAAACTCGCATAGTTGTTATAGGATCGAGCGACCTTATATATAACGGTGGGAATCGGTCGTGACCGGAAAAGATGGATCGATAGATACACTGTCATGTGCACACCATGCAGCCGGCTTACACTCTCGCATGTGGCTCGAGCAGGTATTTGAAAGGGAAATGGGAGTGCGATTTACCAGAGAAACAACGCTTTGATGGCAGCGTGTCACGATGCATCGTTGCGCAATATGCCACAAACACTGCCGCACTGCGACACTTGGAAAATCGACGGTAGACAGTATATTATATAAGCCTACCTAACACTAGACAAATGCAGAGATTGCGTGGGGCTGAAATTCAGCCCCACGCAGTCTCCGCTGGATCTACAACAGCTAGGTGGGAGCTTGATGCACGGGCGCGCTCGTTTATGTAACTGTTGTCTAGAGCGGCTCTGGTCTATGTAGCGCAGCACTGTATATATACATGTATGTATTTATGCATCAGCGGCCTACACTTTACAGTTTACAGTACTCGCTCCTTTAACATCGCGACTTGTTATGCAGCGGCCTGCATAAGGCGAGACGAGATGGTTAAGCATGTGGACTCGGCGGAAGGTACACAGCTCCATTGACAAGGTACCGTACTGCTCATTGTGGCATTGTCCATGTCCTTCCCAACATGTGGCAGTGGTCGAATGAAGAAGAGTTGCAGTTTGCAGACTTATTGTCCAGAACCTCATACTGTTGCGCAGTACCATTCTATCAAGATCGCAAACAAGGTTATGCAGTATCTTCCACGTATTCCTCCCTGTTTTTGTTCGACATCACCGAAGCTGTGATTCGAGTTTCCTGCGGCAGCACATATCTCCTCTTACAGTGAACTTGTTGGAAACTCGTGACGTAAAGAAGCCGGTGAACTAACGTAACGATTTACCGGGATTTAACTGCATCAACCTGATATTCCAGGTGACAAATCCCGCCACACTAATTGTGAGGAGGTTTCTTTAGTAGTCAGTACACAACTTGGACAAGTAACGACAAATGAAAATCAACTACAACTACAATGAGTACAACTGCGATGACCGGAAAACCTTTTCTGTTCTATCAACTGAATTAATGATGAATGTCGCCTCGTATTTTCCTGATACCGGTCTATACTGTAAACAACTCATCGTGCAACTGCTATGTACAAGGTATTCAAAATAATCATGGTGCGACATTTTCCAGTATTTCTGTGAATTCCACTTTTCTCTCGCCTTATTCTAGCTCTTAACGAAATTGATCTATTATTAGACGAGAATCGACGGCACTAAACCTGCATGAGGTTTGCCGGCAAAGCTGGGGGATGTCACAATTCAACCAAAACATCATCCTCACAATCGGCGAAAGCAAATACACATGTAAGCTCCGCAGGTAACAGCAGCAGCGCACTTCTCTGGCGTCTAGGGAACACGCTCCAGCACGTCTCTCTCGAGATAATTCCCGACTAAACAATGGTTTCTTCCAGATATCTTGTACAATGGAGTTCCAGACCGATTAACCATGCGGTGACTGGATCGTGGGATTCGTTAGCTACTCGTATTATGTGCTTAAGTACAACAATAAAAACTAGATATGCTGAATGTGCGGTGACTGTCTTGCCAGTTCAGTCTGCTTGTTTAGTGATTCTCTTGACTTGAAGTTTCGAGATTGACTGCAAGTTCGATACAACCAGATATTCTGACATTGGTTACGTTAGCCAGTATAAGGTTTTTGCAACACGGCAGGACTGAATTAAGAAAGCAATCGCCGATAGCACATGCAGTCTGATACAAAGCAGTTTTTCCATTAAAAACTGGTGCGTGCCACGTAGTCCAGCTGACGTTCAAACCCTTAAACTGGTGCACCATAGCGGTAAAATTATTGTTACTGCGCTCAAAAAGCACAAAGAACGACCCGGTAACACTACAGCGCGATAAACACTCATAACTCGTGAAGAACTTAACGACCAGAACGGAAAATCGCACAAGCCGCTGGGTTCCACTGCTTGGACAACAGCAAGCACAACATCGGGTTCATGGAACAATCCAGTGCAAAAAGAAAGTTTCCAATAGACAGCAGACGAAAGTCCTTGTCTGGGCCCCAGAGCATCATACCGTATGCCACATGGGATGGTGTCCAGAAGGCTGTTATGCTTACAAGCAGCACCGACAGCATGGCAAACTGCTGGCTTGGACTTCTCTCGCTATCTTCTTGGTAGTCTTGGCCACTGCCACCAGCTGGATTTCGGGAAACCAGATTCATGCTCCGTTTAGGTAAAACTTGTCGCTTGTTGCGGAATATCCTGTATACGTTCAAGCCGGTAATTGGATAAAGAAGCACAACTGCGATTTGCGGTAAGAAACGGGTGAAAACTGCAATCATTTTGGAATATATTTGATGATCGGGTCCGGAAAGAGAGTATAAGCACAAATCCGCTTCACTCGGCTTTCGCGATCTCAGATCGAACGTTGTTATTCCAGGTAGTGACCATGCATTCACATATAGGATCGTCGCAAGGACAACCCAAATGGCGAATTTATTTGTATGGTATAAACGGTAATTATCTGGAAAGGTCACCGCCAAAAATCGGTTGACACTGATCAGAATATGACAGTGTATTGCCAGACCGGATAAAATCTGCGACAAGTACAGACACGCGATGCACAGCCCTTCACCAAAGATCCAAGAGATTTGGAAAGAATTCATGATATTGGCGACGCCAACGGTACAGGATTTGATTACTTCCGTGATCGAGATGCTTGCAACATAGACAGCAAGTGGTGTGTGGAGCGATGGAGTTTTGCGGTAAAGATTGATACAGATTGCGTTAAATATCAGGCTGAAAATGGCTTGGAAACTATACAGCCAGGCCATGTAACCGACGCCGGAGTAGTCGGTGTTAAATATTTGTATTAATAAGCCGAGTCGGGTAAGCTTATTCGTAGCATTCGACGCATGGACTATCCCGAGTGTAAAATTCATGGCTGTAATGATTTCACTGTACTCTGAAAACTGGCAAAGCTTCGAAAAACCATGAAACGGTGAGATTTGCTCAGGAGCAGAAGTGGTTCCTGTGCGATGCTGCCGATGCATGCCATGTGATGCATCAACATATTATACATTAATTATTATGTAGTCCTTTATGTGTACGTAAGCTGCCTTATGATTCACATAAATCTGGGTTACATTAGCACGAAGATCACGCGTGATCTACTGGGTTTGATGCGTGATAAAGAGTAAACAGTAAGCTATAAAAATTAGGCCAGGCAACCTTTACGGGATTACTAATGCTAACGTCATCCGACCCCGGCATGGGATCGCCAGTTCTCTTTGAAAATGGCTAATAATCTTTACAATGGCTTTGTCGATGCCGGCCTGTCTGATTTAGCTTAGGCATGACACTCATACCACAGTGCTGCTCTAATACAGTAAAATCGATGGAAGATCCCTTGGGTTTCTAGCGTTTTCTCCATTATACCAAAATGTGCTTTGCTATGTTTCCATTCTAATGAGATCGAGTCACGTACCAGAAATTATGAAAACATTTCATTGTAGTTCTGCCTGACCAATGATTAGCCAGCAATTCTACCTGGCCAATATTTCAGTTATTTTTGTCATTACATGTACCTACATATATGTTACATGTGGATCGCCTTTTCTTTTCGGATAACCCTGCTGGTATTAACTCGTAATATTCATCTAACAAACCCGTCTGACCAGCACACAATACAGATTTTCACCGGTAATTCTATGACAAATACTGCGAATGCTGATAAACATAAGAACTTTTTGAGTGGACCTTTTGTATGTAAGTTTAAACAGTATCAGTGAGAAATCCAGCCAGCACTCTTTTTCCCAAGTAAAGAAAACTGCTGTATTATTGTAAAGGACGCAATCATAGTTGGTCTGGTTTTTATATTTATGGTCGAAATATCTTCTCTGCGCGCTGTAATACAGAAGTAATTTCTTTGGAATTTGGCAAACATTTGGCAGACCTATGTACATTAATCCATTAAGCTTGTTTAACGAAAATCTGACAGTGTTTACTGGCTTGCTGAAAGCTCACGTGCGTCGTGGTGATTCAAGCCGGGATTACGCAACTTGTGCATGATGAGGGACCCCGTTCCTGGCCGTTCAGGCTGCTTTCTCTACCGTCAGACATTTTATCTGCTTCGGCTTCGAACAACGGTACGAAGGAAAGGAAATAGCGTCCGAAAGGGCACCGATCAGACTAATTAAGAGACATCATCCGTCGACTGTCGATGGAATGGCAGCTCTGCCGATGGAATAATGCAAAATGAGCACAAAGTCAAAGCTCTGTTGCTGGATGTTGCAAGACGTTTATTTTGCACAATGCAGGCAAAGCACATTTGGTTTAATCTTCTAGGCAAATATCTACATCGACAGATGCACAGTTACCAAATCAATTAGCACACCATGTGAACTGCAAGCGTGATTTGGCTTGCACCCTTCCAAAACAATGTTACTTCGAGATTTGGATCAACCGTTGCCCAGAACACGGCGAATGAGAATTCTCGGATCCGCCGCAAAAGCCGCGCTCGATTCAGTTAAACCATTGTCATGAGGCAGCCATGCCATTATCTGGTGCACATTGTTTTCACAGGAAACACTTGAACCCCGCTTTCTCAGTCTTTTGATTACAGTCGAAAAAAGACATTTCTTTCCAATAAATTTTGGAACAGCCCGTGATGGAGCAACTATCGCTGCGATCGTGGAACTAACTATCGTGGCATACTACACGGTTTTTAACGTCTACAATGTGTGAACTGTGAAAATGCGGCTGGGCTAGGAATTCACGGTACCCATCAAGGGGTTTAACGAAACAGCACCACTGGGCCACTTCTCCATTCTTTAGACGAGATCCTAAAGATGACCGGATTAATCGTACAGCGCGACGCCGATAAACAATACCAAGAGCATGAATAAAATGCCGACTGCGCTCTTTTCCTTCTTTTCTTGTGTTTGTTCCTTTTTATCCCTCAGGCATTTCCCGTTCGCGGTTATTAGTTCATTTCCGTTTACATTTTTCGGTCGACAGCTGCTGTCTTCTGGGGGCTCTCCTAGCTTCCCTTCCCAGAGAAGGTTTTGTCTAAAAAACCGCTGTTTGTTGGCTGTGAAGTTCCGAGTTCGTTGCAACACTAATAAGAGTAGCAACGTTGATGGTGTAATGACTGTTTCTCAAAACGCGCACACCTTTGCAAATTAATCTGATTAACCTGGTTTCCTGAATTCGCAAATACAAAGACAACCACGGTAATTTGTGGTGAAAACAGCTCTTAGTCGAAAGTAATGGTCCGAAGGGGCGCACAACCAAAACAGCTCACTTGTCAGCACCTGTTCAACATTTATTGGAGAAAACGTTCAAACCTAGTGACGAACATGCGTTTAAATAGATCAAAGCATTGTGACTGTAGCCGAGACGGGGACAGACGGCGAAGTTATTCGCGTGGTATAATCGACCTGGAGAATTGAGTGTGTGCGCAAAAGTGTCCTGATGACTTTTAGGTCGAAGTCCTTATTCCCTAGAGCACTCAGTTCCCTGCAGATATGGAAAAGGTTGCTCCATGCATTTTGCCGAATTAAGGCAGATGTCAGGTGAATGCCCGACAGGTAACAACAGCCGCGCACTTTTCTTGACATTACATTGAAGCATGTTTCGCTCGGCTTTCTCTGAGAACATTTTTTTCTCCAGATAGCACACTGGGATGCTTAACTACGCAATGTAACTTCATCCGGAGATTCCTTATGGTTAGCTATCCATATTCTATGTGTGTGCTACAATAAAATATGATGAAATACTGCCATGTAAAGGTCTAAAGGATACTGTAATGTATTCAACAATAAGAAACTTGACTCTAATCCGCTTGTTTTGGGATTGTTATGACATTGAGGTGTTCTGGTTGACCGCGAGCACAGCGAAAATAGAGGTCGGTGAACTGGCATTCGCCGGTAGATTGTTTCGCAAGAGTGCAATATAATCTGCGAAATCGGAAAGCAGCGCTGTTGCAGCACAAATTTTATACAGGAGAATGCCGAACGCCTGTGATACCAATATAGTTATACGCACTGCAGCTATTGCTCAAAATATGTGCTTGAATTGAGAATTGCTAAAAAAACAAAAAATTCTTGTTAATCCTGATCCTGACCTAGAATGAGATTTTTGCAATTTGAAATACGTGCGCAGTAAATTTTTGAAAACTTCATCTGCTCGTAACTTTTGCTGTTATTGACGGATCCTGCTCATCACGTGTCAGAACGTGACAAATTTAATCCTCTTTGTTTGATACCTCACACGACAAGTTTCATGGAGTTTGAGGAGCACAGTAGAGCACACATTCAGCACAAAAACTTTTTTGAATAGGGCACCTGTTTTTTTGCTGCCGTCGGGTGAAAGGTCCAGAAAGAGAGAGTGCAGGTAACATAATACGGCAGATCAACCATTGGTCCATTTCTATACCTGGTCCACATAACCATATAAGCGCTAAGTGCGCGAGGTGAAAGAAACAGTTGAAACTCGGAACCCACCATAACTGCTGCTTACACATGGTCTGTTCCCTTAACGCGTTACGCCACGATATTTTTAATTTGGAAAGCATTTAGCGGCCCGAACGGAACAACGCAGTTGCCGCAGCTTGCAGCCACTCCTTGGATGACAGCAAGCACAACACCGGGTTCATGGTGCAATCCAGTGCAAACATAAAGTTTCCAACAGACAGCAGACGAAAGTCCATATAGGAGCTCCAGATCATCACTCCATATGCCACATGGGATGGTGTCCAGAAGGCTGTTGTGCTAATAAACAGCACCGACAGCATAACAAAATGTCGGCTACTACTTCGTCCGCTGTTTACGCGGTTGTTTCGGTCACTTGTAATCGTAGCGCGCTCGGTTGTTACTTCAGCATCCGTCGGAAAGTGGTGCGGTTGACTAGAAATTTGTACTTTTTGGTCGAGTACAGAAACTCGGATAGAAACGGGTACTTGTTGGCTAGGAGTTTCTTTTGTCGGGCTTCGGGAAGCGGGATGGATGGTCCGGTGACTTTTATGTGAACTGACTCGCTTCTTACGCGTTAATTGGTACACTTTCCAGCCGATAAATGGATAAAGAAGCACCACTATGACTTGCGGCAAAAAATGGGTAAAAATTGCACTCATTTTAGAATACACTTGCTGACCGGGTCCAGAAAGGGAGTACAACCAAAAATTCGATGCACTCGGCGTACGCAATCTCTGATCGTACGTGGTTAACCTAGGTAACGACCACGCACTCATATAAATTACTGTTACAAGAACAACCCAAATGGCGAATTTGCTTGTATGGTATGAACGGTAACTATAAGGAAAGGTCACAGCACAAAATTGGTCGGCACTGATTAAAACATAAAGGTGTATAGCGAGGCCGGATAAAACTTGCGATAAGTGCAGACCCATAATGCAAAATCCTTCACCGAGCATCCACGGCGTTTGGAAAGAATTAGTGATACTTGAGATTCCAGCGGTGCAATATTTGATTACATCCGTGAATGCTATCCCTACAACATAGACAGAAAATGGTGTGCGAAGCGACGGAGTTCTGCTGTAAAGATAGATGAAGAATGGGTTAAATATAAGGCTGAAAATTGTTTGGAAACTATACAGCCAACCCATGTAACCGACGTCGGAATAGTCTAACTGTGCGGTGTTATTTAGCGAAAAATTCGACGCGTGGACCATTGTGACTGCAGAATTCATGGCTGTAAACGTTTCATGCGAATTTTAACGCTGTAAAGCTTCAACAAACCATAAAACGCTGAGGATCTGTACCGGATCAAAACTTCTTCGAGTGCGATGCATGCGAGCAGCGTAATCTTTTATTCCGCTTCGCAATTGCCAGAAACCTGTGTTTTAATAACACGGAAACCATGGCCTAATGGGTTTGACGCGTGGTAAGGAATACTATACCTAGCCTTTTAGATGTAATCTATTTTCCCGTTATCGCGCTTTATTGCGTCGTTTCCGTTACCAATGAGAGCTGGGATGCCGATCCCTTGGGATTGCAAATAATAATTAGTGCCCCGTATTAGTCTTTCGAAATTACCGGACAGTAATTTTTGTAGCGCCTCTCTGGTTTAGCTTCTCTTAACTTAACGCGGTTCAGAACTGATGACACACAATCACACACGTTACACGTCCCATACCCTGGAGCTTCATACCTTAAAATCGATTGACCTTTGAATTTCTGCCGTACTGTTCTCTCCGTTACGCCCAAATGTATTTTCTTATGTTTCGGTTTTAATGAGTGGCGCCGGAAATTCATTACTGCTTTATAAGAAACTTGAACAAATCTCTCATCTCTGTCAACCATAGTAGGGATGGATGAATGACAGCATACTGCCTTGTGCATCCGTGCGTCAAGACTGATTATCCGCCTCACTTTTCCTTTGGCAAAATCGTAGTATGGTGTACCTTTACATATCACCGCTGGAACAGTAACTTGTTCACTAACGTTTTCAGTTTGTAGAAGGCACATTATGATTTCGTAAATATCATGTTCATTTAGAAACGGCTTCCTACTGACTGTGCATTCGTTTGAGCATTCGCCTGCCTCATTCATTGTTCCAGACCAGCATTCATGGTCAGCTGATTCTTCCATAGTTTTGCAATAAGCAGCCGGCTGTTGTTCAAGTTCTGACAGTTCAAAAACGAAATGTTATGCAACTCTGGACTAAAAGAATTCTATTAGGTCAAGCCTTCTTCCTCTAGGCTGATTTTTTTCAAAAAAGTGTTAGTTGCATATCGCGTCGGGATGGCGTTTCCCTTAACATTACTGTCGTCGGCAGCCACGCAGAATGCTGTAAAGCAGCCACAGCTATAGGATGACCAAGATAATATACATCTTGGAAAGACTGACGCGGGTTTTTCATTATTTGTTTGACGATTAACTACGCTGGCCATTTTACTTACTTAGTAGTAGAAATGTGGAGCAACTTTGCAACAACACATAGAACTGTTAGAATGCAATTGAACATTCTCTGTAGTGTAATCGTCAAGTTTTATAACCTTCGTGTTAAAGTGTTCTGCTCAATTAATAGCTTGGGGTGTCGGTTTATCGATGACGTAAAAAAAATTAAGAAGAAGCGCTCTTCTAGGCTAGTAGTACTATCTAAGAACGGTAGATTCTGATGATAAACCTAAATCTACGAATCATATGTCCCACATGTACACACAGTCGCAACTAAAATTTACCTGATTGCCGTCACTCGAGTACATAATAATATTATAACGGTGATCTGTGAAAGTCATGCAGTGCACCGGGCATCAGCCGTTTTTAATCCGGCTTCACGGCGCACGTGTTCGAACACGAATTCGACCACGTTCGAACACGAATTGTTGTTAAGAATTCTGAAGTATCCATCCAGTTACAAAAAGCTTGCACCTTCTAAACTTTCTCGGTTTATCGCTGCGAATCAAACTAACAAAGAAATTTTCAACGTATTTCAGAGTAAGTTTCGAAGTACTGTGAGCTGCCCGTACGTCTTCTTAATCTTTCTTCTGGATATCGTAAGAATTTGGAACGGAAATATGTGACGGAAATTTGAGATGCTTCACTGACGGATTGTAACATGTACCTTTGCTTCAATACGCTTATCTTCTCGCATTTTATCGAGCTGATAATGTTTCAAATTTCAAGCGTCAAATCAGTTTCATATCACATCGTACAGGGATTCCGTAATGCATTATTCACGGGTCATATGTATGTCATTTTGAAATCCAGAATTTCATGCCTTTCAAGATTCAATTCAAGTTTCAAATGACATCAAAATGCCGCAAGTCTCTCTTGACTGCACCCCTTTTTTTCTGGCGACAAAGTTTATTGGCACTGTCATGCATGCAACATTGCTTTTAAAGTGCCGACACGTTTTATTATGTACTGATTCGAAGTCATATTATATGCGCTTGTCTTTGATGGATCAACACGACGTGACGTCGATTTCACAGATAAAACTTGCCCATCAGAATCATCTCCGCAAACCGATGCAGTTCCTAATACTTTACTTGGATGGCATTCAAAGATATTTTTCTTCTCTGTACGTTCTGCTTTAATATGATCTGGTTGTTTGGTGTACTGTCGATGGTCTCTGGGGTATTGACCTTACTATAAGTCCAAATGCAGCTGTAATTCCCATCATATCTGCAATCGATGTAATTTATCACTGCAGTCTAGAGAGGGTTGAACAATCCCTGTCCTGGTCGGGAAAAATAAAGCAAACCAGTGTTTAAGTAAAAGTACGATTGGCTGGCACTAATTAGCAATCAAAGCATTAAAACATAAGTCTGTTATTCCTTTGACTTGTTTGGTTTGTTTGCGTTGATGTACTTCAGGGTAGGATCTACCGTAGGTCATGCTACTGGTTAACGGTCAAGTTGAATTAAGGTTATTATCAAAATACATACCCGCTGTACTACGCAAGTTGCTTCAATACGAGTACAAAAAAAGCATCAACTAACGATCAATTTCAACCATGTTTAGTTCACTTTGCCGACCTTTTCTGATTTGTGAATTAAGGTAGCGCCCGCGGTTTTCATGTTATCGTAATATAAATCACTCATTATGCAGCGCAGTATTCAAAATAATACTATGTACTGTGATATTTTCACAAACAATATCGATAGCAAGAAAAAATGCCGACTGTCGCTCTTTTCCTTCTTTAAGCTATAACTACAAGCAGATTATAGTGCAGTGCTTGCCGAAAGCAGATTATAGATTTTGAGTACAGTTTTTTCCACCGATATTTGTGCACACTGAAGTTTTATGCCATGGCTAACCCCACACCGTAACTTTATCCAGGGATTTCTGAGCATTAGATATCCGTATTGTGTGCTATAATGAAATATGATAAATGTGCAGTAACGGATAATGTTATGTACAGTAGAGGACAACATTCTCGATGAGAAACATCACTCCAGTCCGCTTGTTTTGTGATCCTGTTGACCTTAGAACGTTGGGGGGTGCCCAGAATAGCCCAAAATCAAGGTTCTGATGACCTGACAATTGCCAGCATATTGTTTTGAAAGTACGGATTAAACTGCGAATTAAGAAAGCAATTCACAGAATATACATATAATTTCCTCTTACAATGATAATACAAACAATAGGACGGCAAATGTCAGTTCATCGAGTTTTGTTTTTGCCCAAACGCTTGGGACATGGGCAATAACTGCGCTTTAGTTCTTGAAAAAGATAACGCCATCTCAACAAATTGTTCGATAACAGTGGAGCATGCTCGTATTACTTCCAGAATCTGAGTGTCATTTCATAGCAAGTGAATGCAAATTGTGTCGCAGGAGCGTTAGTTTATCAGAATTAAGTGCTATCTGTATAATAATGTTTTTGCTCTGATCATACTGGAAATTAAACGAAAGCAATGCTGCTAACCGGTTTAATACAGTGCAACTTTCACACAAGAGACTGAACGAACTACGCTGATAAATACCATATATTGCATCTGACATTCAAATATGCGACAGAAGTGAGGATGCACCGAAACAGAAGCTATACTCGTTATTGCGTAAATGCTACATAAAGAGCGACCCAATAACGCCGGAATGCGATCTGAACATGTAAATAATTTAGCTGACATAACGGAAAAGCGCATTTGCCGCTTCAAGCCACTCTTTGGATGACAACAAACACAACACCGGGTTCAAGGTGCAATCCAGTGCAAACACAAAGTTTCCAACCGATAGCAGACGAAAGTCCATATAGGAGCTCCAGATCATCACTCCATATGCTACATGGGACGGTGTCCAGAAGGCTGTTGTGCTAATAAACAGCACCGACAGCGTAACAAAATGTCGGCTACTACTTTTCTCGCTTTTCCCGCGGTTGTTTCGGACATTTATACCGGTAGCACGATCGGCTGTTACTTCAGCATCGGTCGGAACGTCTTTTAGCTGAATTTTGGTTGTCTCGTCTTTATCGTCCTTAACAGAAATTCTCTGGATAGAGATTGGTAGTGGTTGGCTTGGAGTTTCTTTGGTCAGACTTCGCGAAGCGGGATGGATATTCCGGTGACTTTTAGGTGAACCGATTCGCTTCTTGCTCATTATTTTGTAGACCTTAAAACCGATGAATGGATACAGAATCACAACTATGATTTGCGGTATAAAATGAGTGATAATTGCGCTCATTTTGGAATACATTTGTTGACCTGGTCCTGACAGGGAATATAAGCAGAAAACCGCCGCACTCGGCGTTCGCGATCTCTGATCGTATGTGGTTAACCTAGGTAACGACCATAAATTCATGTATATAACCGTGCCGAAAACTACCAAAATGGCGAATCTGTTTGTATGGTATAAACGGTAAGTATGGGGAAAGGTCACCGCCCAAAATCTGTTGGCGCTGATCAGAACATGCAAGTGTATGGCGAGACCGGATAAGACTTGCGACAAGTGGAGATTCATAATGCAAAATCCTTCACCATATATCCAGGGGATTTGGAAAGAATTTGTGATACTTGAGATTCCCGCTGTGCAAGACTTGATTACATCAGTGATCGCTATTCCAACAACATACACCGAAAATGGTGTGTGAAGCGATGGAGTCCTGCCGTAAACATAAATAAACAATGGGTTAAAGATAAGGCTAAAAATGGTTTGGAAACTGTAAAGCCAACCCATGTAACCGACGTCGGAGTAGCGGAAATGACCGGTGTGATTCAGCGAAGAATTGGACACCTGGACAATTGCGACTGTAGAATTCATGACTGTAATTATCCCGCTCGAAACTGAAAACTGGATAAGCGTCTAACAATCGTAAGGACGCTGAGGATCTGCACCGCAACAGAACTGCTTCGAGTGCGATACACGCGATGCGCTCCCGCAACGTACTGTATTATAGTTTATACTGCTTCGTGATTACCAGAAATCTGTATTTCATTAAAATGAAGAGCATGGTCTACTGGGTTTCATTCTTAGCAAAGCATAAACGGCAGCCTTACGTATACATGTAACCTTTCAGTTACCAATGGTAACGTCATCCGCTGGGATCGCCAATGATAATCTTTCAAAACGGTTAATAACCTGTTTTGTGCCTTTGTCGAGGCGCGTCCTCCTGATTTAGCTTTTAGCCTGAGAAGCGACACAACTGATAACACTCGTACCACAGGTGCAACGGAGCTCTTATGCTTACCAACCGATTAACCTTGAATTTCTACAGTATCGTTTTCTCCATTATGCCAAAATGTGCTTTCATTCTGTTTCCCTTTTGCTGGATGAGAGTCGCCGGAAAATTAATTGCTGTTTTACCAGAAATAGGAATGAATCTTTCATTGTCTACATACGACATTAGGAACAGATGAATGGAAGCATTAATATTCCCAGATGCACTGGTACGTCCGAACTGATTATCTGCCTCTTTCTTCGTGTGACAAATTCGTTGCATGACGACTGATGTATCTGTACATCACTGCTCGAACTGTAACTTCTTCGCTAACGCTTTTCAGTTCTGCACATTCTGGTTTCGTATTTATTTGTGTTAACATTACTGTTGTCGGCTGCAACGCAGAATGAGGTTATGCAGCTTGAATGTCTAACTAATGTTCTTTGGGAAAGACCGATGCGGCTTTTTTTATTATACATATGACCGAATAACCACGCGAATAAGGCTACCAAACTGCCTTTTCAAACTTTAAAAAACAGCTGTAATCGCTGTTCAATCCGTTACCGCGTACTTCGAAGTCAGGAAGAGTTTTTCATAAGTTGTTCGATGAATCCATGACTAACGTGCACTGGTACATATTACCTGGGGGAAGGCAATCTGCCATTTGTACGGGAGTGTGAATCCATTTTGCAATAATACATAGAATGCAATTATGAACATACTACATGAATCGCTAAGTTTTCTAACCTTCATGCTAAAACGATGCACTCAACTATCGGTAGCTTGGGTGTCCGTTTACAGATTACGTAAACAATATTCAGAAGAATCACTCTACTACCCACAAACGGTTGTTTCGAATGTGCTGGTAAGCCCGAACCTACAAAGTACATCCCACACACAGCACAGCCGCAACTACAATTCACCATGGCTGCGGTCGCTACTGTAGAGTGCATAAAGTGGAACTCCGTGAAAGCCAGTGCACGGGGCAGCAGCCTCTTTTAATGTCACGTCGCGCGGCTGGCATTCTGAATCCAAGGAACAGGCATCAAGTAGAGAGACATTCATCCAGTTAAAAAAAACTTGCGCCTTGGAAATTTTCAGGGATTATCACCGCCAATCGGCCAACACCGTTGGTCGGAATGGGAATTAGGAATCAGGAACGGTTTCCAGGAACGGCATGAGATTTTCAGGAATGCTATTAGGAATGAAACATTTAGGATTAGGAAGTAGTTCGGACGGCAGGACATGAAATGTTTCGCGTATGCCGGTAACAGCAGGATGCTAAAGCGACTCCAGTGTACTGAGTGTAGTAGGTACGTGTAGCACAAACCCAGCTTTAAAAAAAACTTTCTTCCATGCGCATCTGCGCATCTGCTGTAGTGCGTATGTTATTCTTACAGCGGGATTGATATTTTCTTGCTGGATGCTGTGCAAACGCATCTGTGCTGGATTAAAAACCACGATCATAAAACACGTGCGCGCGATATTTCCAGAATTTTTAAACATCTAATCTGCACTAATTTTCTTTTCGTGGCAAAATCTCGTGCGTGCCTGTTAGTAAAATAACACAAATAGCCTGTTTTGGGATACTTACCTGCGTAAATTATGCCTGGGCACCATTGGCTAATATGTACCTCATTGGTTAATGTACATCTGCGGCCTGTTGTGTTACCGAACGGTGTTCCTTTGCCGAAAAGCCGTCAGTTTTGAATAATCCAGCGTGACTAGTTTGATAATACAAGGCCATCTTTCTGTGCAAGATAGGAA
>JAQGAU010001479.1:0-19151 GCA_034698045.1 Paramacrobiotus richtersi | reverse complement strand
CTGCGTGGGATGCTCAACTCACCGGTGCAGGATTTTGGAGCGCTGGTCGCCGCGGGACGGTGTGTGGCGTTGTTCTGCGGGAAAGCTCTGGTAGGTGGATGTTGTGCCTGAAAGATGAAGCCGGCAAAAAGTATCGTTAAGCGAACTAAACGTAAAAATGAAAACATGAGACAACAATATACTTATTTTCGATATTAGTTTTGGTACTTTTGGGTATTGCAAATCTCGTGATGGCGGCAGTATAGCCACTTCACTACGCACGCTACGTAAGAAATCTGGTGATATGCCCGGATTAAGATGCAGTGCTGGATGATAGGACATGTGTTTATCCCACCGTTTTGAAATGTTGTGTTTGTGAAATAATGCAAGTACAGTAAGAGGCAAGAGGGGACTGGCGAAACGTTTATTCGTGTGATCTAGGAAGCTTATGATAGCTTTTCTAATTTAGGCGTTATCCACTAGCGTGTTTTGTGTAAGTAAGGATTAGGAAAAGCAATGAAAGTTGGAAGTGTTATTGGTATTCCATGCAGATATAACATGATTGATGAAGCGAACCGGCAAAATAGATGCGGTGAATTTTCTATTGAAAGTGTGATAATATGATGTAGCTGCAGTGCATGTGGAACGACGCTGTGATACTGTACTTCACTTCTACATTGCTGCTTAACTGTGACGCTACCTGAGATTTTATTGTCACTGTTGACTTTGAAGACTTCACAACATCGCACACACGAAAACTTCAAAGCGTACCGAATCAGTGAAATGATCAACAAGCAAAGAAATGGACAGATTTTCCGCATAATCAAAACCGGACTTACCTATAATGATAGCGCTCTTTTTAATGAAATAAATTAAATACGGAAATGCAGTTCAGTTTACGAATTTTCAATAATAACCAGAAGAGTTAACTTGACTTATTTAACCATGCAGGTTGCCAAACAGCCAGAATCCATCTCTTTCGTCCCTAACCTCATCTGCTGCATCTCCACCATCACCAAGAACAGCAGTGACCTCTCCGTGACCTTCCTCGGCCGTTCCATTATCCGCTCCTCCATCCTGGCCCTCCTGAATCTCGCCACATACCAGCTGGAGTTCAACCTCTTCCCCGCTATGCTGGAATCGTGGAAAAGTGAAAATGGGGATTTTCTATGGATACTACCACTGTTAGCGCACAGGGACCCGCTGGTTAGGGCCGCGGCATTGAGTACCGCTGCGGCGTTGTGTTCTGTGAAGGAAGGAAAGGTGCTGATGGTTAATGGATTCAAGTTCATTCCCGGGGGGTTATGGAATACGGGGCTGAGTTTTCTGTTCAGTGAGGAAGAGCCGGATGGGGTGAAATATGCGGCGGTGAAGTTGCTGACGGTTTTGCTGCATACGGATATTAAACGGAGTGATTTGGTACTGCTGGATGATGTAAGTGAAGAGCTGTCTGATAAGGTGATTCTAATCTTTTCTGTTTAATCTTTTTTATCACTACATGCAGCACTGTGCACAGAAAATCTTTTGTAAAGATTGCTTTTACTATTTTTTTGTTGCATAATTTCCCTTGTTCAGATGAAAGTGAACTGGATTTTTAACGAAACACACGGATAAACTCTTCATGGAGCGTTTGTTAGAAAGCGTTGAAACTTTTTGTATTCTACTGCAAAAAAAGGGATATGCGATAAATTTTTTTACTTTGTTCTAATCTGTCTGTATAGAAGTTAAACTTTTAGCGCGGGACTAATGAATACTTTCCGTGTCCGGAACCATTATAGCCACTGCACTACGATTTTATATAACTTAGCTGTTACATAATCTGAACATACGAGTAGTAGGAAGAGAAATCAAAAGACTTGAAGCCATTTCGTTAAAAAGAAATGTTGTTCAAGAACCTGCGACAACTCTGCGGAGTTCTGTATATTTCTTTGTCTAGTGTTTGCAAAAGCTGCGCATAGCAGTGGCTGATGTCTGATAAGGTCTATTAACTGTTCATAGACGAATTTGTGTTCTTCCTAGGAGAGTAATATGGAACTGGAGGGCAATGCCGCCATGGCTACCATGCTGGACCGTTTGGACTTTTACCAGATGATCTTCCGGTTAATGCAGAGATTCGGCGGGGCCGTTCACACCCGGCCACCCGGTGAATACCTGATCGGAGCGGTGCTGAGTCTCTGTGCCACGATCCTACGCCGATTGGGAAAAGATAGTTTGGATAAATTCCGCGCGACCAATTTTTTCCATGCCGTACTCCATGTCTGCTTTTTGGCACGGAAATTCGTCCAGGAGTCGCCGAAAATTGCGGAGAGGTTGGGAGTTTTTTGTGATCTGTATGGACTGGTTGTTGTGGCGGTGGATTTGGATGAGACGGTTACGGATATTGTTGCGGAAAGTAAGTTTCAAAGCGTCCTATCATGTATCATGCTGTTGCATACGTAACGCAGTTTTCGCCCGATGAAGAATTTTTAGCTGAATTCTGCCAATGATTGTTATTATATGTAATAGCGCGCTTTTTTCGCATCAGGCCTGATAATCTTTGGGTACTCATATTTCTTTTCGTCCACTATTCAAATTGCAGTCTTCGCTATTTCTTCGGCTTTAGCTGCATTCGGTTGTACGCATTGGTATCCTAGTTTTGGAAAGATTTTAATCATGTAACTGAATTCCATCGGTAGCACTTCAAACTGATTGCTTTAACTCTGTTAATTGAATTTAACTAATGCGTCGGATGTTTCGAAAAGGCTGAGAAAGTGCTTCAAGTACGCTTGGTCTTATTGTCCCGGCAGTAGGTCAGGAGTTTCAAAGAACCTCGCTCCCCTGAACTGTGCACGTGCCAAGCCGATGGCTTTACATTTTAAGATGTAGGACACCGATACCAAGATCCTTAAAACAAAAACTCTCGGTCCAGTCTGTACAAAAATCTCCTCTTTACACAGATATGCACGCGATGAGCGCAGCGCTGAGTCTCCTCGCCACCGATCCCTCCCTCAGCCATTCTCTGTGGTTAAACATCTACCTGGCACTGGCCAGTGTCTTGCGTAATCCCTCGGTGAAAACTGCCGGTTGGCAGTATATAGCCGACCACCATCTTACTCTCTTGCGCAACGCCCAGTACATCACCCAGTTGGCGACGGTCGAGCCGGATCATCAGCGCCTGCAGATTGCCTGTTTGGCGTTTATTGATATTCTAACGGAGAGGGACCAAAAAGAGGTGGACGAGTTTCTGTGGAAGGGAGAGGAGAGTGTTGGAGGGGTGGTCACCGGGTTTCTGGTGGGACAGTTTGTCCAGCCGGCCGTGTGGGAAGTGCCGGGATGGAGTGAGCTGCTGCGGAGGTAAAAGTGCCGTGATGAAATTTAGTGCGCAAAATGTTCCTTTATGTCCATAAAACAGTTTGATTTTTCTTCGGTTTCTGGTTGCTGTATTTTGTGAAGTGGTTGTATTTTCCGCGTCCGCAAAGTTCGGTTCTGCGACGTATTAGGGTTTCGCTGGTAGTTTTTTACTTGATTCTATCCTTCATCATTCTTACATTCAGGAAAGGCAGTAAATTTGTAGGTTAGTATTCAACGCGATACCAGCGCTTCTTTTTTACGTGGTCAGTGATCTTTTTGTCAGCTCCTCACCTGTTGATTTTCGGTAATAGATGATGTAGAGGTTTTTCGAATAACTGATAAACTTAATTAATAATTGATAAAGTAATTTTGATGGGTTTTGTTTTTGTTTTTTTCAATCTGCATTTGTATTATGTAACTATTTTCTGCATTTTTATATATTTTTATTTAACTATGTAACTGTGTATTATGTAACTATTTTATACATTTTTATATATTTTTATGTAACTGTACATATTATGTAACAATTTTACACATTTTTATATATTTTTATTTTATTATGTAACTGTGTATTATGTAATTATTTTATTACTTTATTGTACTATGTATTATGTAACTATTTTACACATTTTTATATATTTTTATTTTACTATGACATTGTATTGTGTAACTAGACTATTTTTGTTATTTATTTTCATTGTTTACCGGTTGATCTAGATACTTATTGCGCTATGAGACGGTGAGAACCATGGCCATGGAGAGCGGCCTCGTGGAGACGGTGATTGATCAGCTGCTGGAGATGGACTCGAGCATCTCTAAGGATCTCCATGTCCACTCGCGGAACGTCCTCAAAGGGAAGATGTGCGAGCCGGTACGGACCTGTCTCGAGTTGCTGATGAATCTGATGTTTAATAATGTGGAGGCCAAGCGGTTGGCGGTGAAGAAGGGTCTGACGTCCGTGCTGATCAGTCTGTGGATTACCATTGTGTGCGATACGGAGAGTCTGCATGTGCTGTTTTTGAGATTGCTGTGTACGTATGGAGCGCGGTGTCAGGAGTCGTTGGCGTCGTTTGTCAAAGGTGGGGGATGCCGGTTCACCGTACTGCATCTTTACAATGGAACATTTTCCAACACTTTTTTTCTGATTATTTATTGTGAAGAAAGCAGGTTTGCTGTTGTAGTTTTGATCACCATATGCTAGGATTTTTTCCTATATTTCTGACCGAGTAATTTCCGTTGAAAAAAAGTTTAATTAATTATTAATTGATTAATTTTAAAATTTTAAGTTATTTTCATGAAAAAAAAAATGATTGTTTTACCTGTTCGTAATTTAGTGCGATTCTGAAACCTGCCACAGTTAATATTTAATAAACTACTTACCACCATGTTCAGTAATCACTAATCATCAGGAAAAGTTATCTTTTATCATGAAACTGGATTAAAAAACTAAAATTTCGTGTTGTGTCATGAAAAAGTGAATGAATAACTAAAATTTCCTGTTGTTCTATAGAGTCGGACCACTGCCACACCATGCCCCTGACCCTCTTCCACGTGATCATCACCGACCTGGAAGAGCAGCTCGCCATCCCCCTACCCCACCCCGACATCACACCGCTCCTCTTTGACCTCCTCTCGCAAATGTCCCTCAACCCCCAGTGCCGGGTGGTCATCCGCAAATCCCTCAGCATCCACCGGATCCTCCCCCCGGCACCGCCCACGCCCCGCAAACCCAAAGCCGCCCAGATCCTCGATGCCATGTGGCTGTCGGTCCTGGCCAATTTGTCGTTTTTTGAGGATGGATTGTTGGTGATTTTGGGGAAGGAGGATATCTGTGGGATATTGTTTGATTATCTGGAGATGGAGGGCCTGTTTCGGGAGGTGCAGATCAGTGCCATGTTGATCCTGAGGAATGTCAGTTTCTGCCGGAAGGGGATGGCGCGGTTGACTGGGGCGCGGGGGGTGCTGGCGCGGTTGGTCCGACTGAGTGCCGTGCATCAGGAGGCGGAGGTGCGGGTGTATGCGCTGTCCTGTCTGGTAAGAATTGAGTTTTTGTTAACTTCGTATTCGTTGGCTGGTTTGGTCGTATTCATCTGGCTGGACCTGTTTCCTTATCTTCTTTAATATATTGTCCTTTTAAAATTTCCACACACAGAAAATTGAAATTCGGATTTTTGTCTAGTCTTTCCTAATGGGTTGCTTTCTCACACAGTTTCAAATATTTTTAAGCGTTCGATTCGGCCATGGTTAGAATCTTGTAAACTGAGGTTTTCGCCAAGTTTAATCTGGATTATTTAACCGTAGTACTTGTATGTGGTCCAGTCGTAGTGTAGTGGTTCGGTGAGGCAGGTTCTTATTGCGAATAAATTAACTTAAGTGTTGTGAAGAGTTGATATTGCACATTAATATTTGTAACGTTAAGTACGTGTGTCCACTTTTTTCACTATAATATTAAATATTCTGTGGTTGTTACTTTCCAAACTGTGGGTACTTTCTCCGACTGTAAATAGTAGCGAAATCGTAGTGCAGTGACTGCGATGGCCTCCCGAACTGCTTCATATTTAGAATTTAAACGTGAAACACCCAAGATTGAAGGATTTCAACTTTAAAGTGACTGACAGGCTTTTTTGTAATTGGCTTTTATCGAAGTGTGCAATATTTCACGACTTATCCAGGATTTATTATGCTTACTGAATCTTCAGTTAGACTGCTGTTTTTTTGACATGAGGCAAGTTTTTTGCACAAAAATTACGAGCAGGTATAGTAGCAGTTGTGTTGACTGATTGGTGCATGCCATATTGTAGCTGGAACTCCTCCACGATCAGGTCAAACTCCGTCACGCCGCCAAAGCCATCTCCTTAGACGAACTATACCACGCCCGCCCCGACGACCACCCCCAAATGTTCCAGCTACGTGCACGCCTCCTGACCCTCCTAAACGAGCAATCCAGCAACGACAACCGATGGTACTTGATTTTAACCATTTTTTCACTCTGTAACCGTATTCTCCACACATGATGAGTTGGTAAAAGGTCTGAGCACCCCCCACCCGTGACCGCCACCCCCGTCCCCACTCGCCCCGTTCCCGTGACCTGTCCGGCGTGAAGTATAACCGGCGGGATCGGACGAATCCTAGATTGTAGACGATGCCTGCTAAGAATGCGCCATTGAAGGGGTTTGGTGTGTTTCATATGGTATCGGATAGAGACGGTTGTTTTGATGGATTTGATGAATGGGGAGGGTGGGGACAGGGGGTTGGCGCACCCGGGGGGACGGTGATCACATTGCGTAACTGATTGTGGAGTGGATTTCTCAGTGCTCGGACACTGCGGGAAATTATGTGTGGTTGATGAGTTTTGTTTGCAGATTGGAAGATAATATGTGGATTGCCGTTTACTTTGCTCAGTTTTTGTATTATGAAGTTGGGTTTTTTACAGTATTATGATTTTTTAGTATTTGTTTCTCTTTTTGTATTGATTGTTATGCTGTTCTTTGTTGAGACTTGCGCGGGTTAGCGCGTCATGTTGGTTATGTCGGCTGTATCAGCCTTTATTGGGATGCAAAGAAAAAATTTAATATGCTTCTTGCTGCGACTGCATGAAAGAACCCATACAATCGCGAATCGACCGGTGTGTTTATATAGTGCGGTACAAACTACGCTGACATAAACGCCGAAATTTGTTCCGTTTTAGATAAAAACTATCAATTTCGCATTATGAGAGATGTTGCCAAAATCTTGACACACAAGAGCAAAAAACATGTCAGAAAGAATCAACTATCAGTATGTACAGCCGAGGTCACGGAAAGGTCACGCGCTCCATTACGTATGCAGACGACAATCCTCTATTGTTGTTGCTTTGCTTTCTGGGCCGCGAGAAACTGCAGCAGCTCTTTCGGCGGCGAATAATCCACACAGCACGTCTCCGTCAGGCCACACCCACGGCCATCCCCCGAAATCTGACTGGGACACTTTCGGGCGATATCACTGTCCTGTAGGCATACCCCCCGGTGGCTGCCGGCCGAGTTGGCCGCATTGATGGCCTGGCATTCTTTGCCTTGTTGTACCTGAGCCCGGATACCTAATCCGACACCTTGGACGCCTAACGCCGCGGCTTTATCGTTGAAGGCCGCCGCGGATGATCCGGAGGGGACGGCCGGAGTGGGGGCGCCGGCGGGAGCGGCCGGGGCGGGGGTGGTGGCCGTGTAAAAGTAATCCCACCGGAAGTTGGCGTACGGGTTGTTCTGGTCGGGTGCGGAGGCTTGGGCGTAGATCGGCGGGTTGGGGATGTCTGTGCAATGGTCGATTATAATTTATATCGCATTTTTAATATTTTTCTTCAATCATTATAATTTACAATAATTATATTTATAGTTTATTATTATTTATAATTTATAATAATTATATTTATAATTTTTTTTTTAATCGTTATAATTTTTTTCTTCGATTTGATATGTCATGTAAAAGGTCACTCTTCCGACATTGCGGTCGAAAAACGAATAACGCACCCTAGGCGATTAATTGATAATGCTGCTGTGCCAGCTCATATATGCTACAATTGTATAATTATAATTCTTTAAATAATAAAATCGAAATAAATACAATTTAAATAATACGTTAAATAATAAATTTCAATAATACAACAATAATACAAAAAACGATTGTCTAAACTTTTTGGACGTGATTAAGGTCGTATCAATCCATCCATTTAATGACTACATATTTTAAAATAATTATTTAACTTACAAATACTTCGGCCCAACCAGCGTTGGGGTATTCCAATCCAGGGAATCATGGGCGCCGCCGGATACCCCGCCCCACCATCGCCATACGCCGACCCATATGGAGAGGCCGCAGTGAATGCCACATGAAGTAATATAAATCCCGCGAAATAAGCAACATTTTTTCCCAAGATTTGTATAATGAATTGTATACGGTCCAGCATTTTAACGCTATTAATAAATCATCAAATCACAATTTCATCGGTGTATATTGCTACCGGTATCGTTCAGTCGACGACACGTGGATATGCATTTTTCGCATCACAGATTATGAACTTGACCGTATATACAGTATGCAAGAAAACGCTGTCATACACCTCTTCAAGAACGTAAAAAGGCATACATATCATTTTCATAAAGAGACGATTCGTGGCCCATTCGTTACGCGTGGTCAGTTAAACCTGACCGAAGCGATATTTCCGCATCTATATTTTAATAAACGATTCATTTATGCTTGACGCGATAAGCCAGAAATTCGTGTCTGATGCAGATCACTGATCTGACAATGAGATTCTGAACAATGGCGGTCTGTACGGGCGGCCACCCATAGATGGCAGGTATGGCATGCCATTTCTTTACCGGCGTTTTCCTTTATTAATATGTGAACTTTAAAGAGAAAATTTAGAACATGAAAAGAAATAGTGTTACACAGAAATCTAGGCACAGTTTCCTGACAGCAAAAGCTTGATCGAAAACATTTTCGCCGGTGGTCAGTGAGACAATCACGACCAGCCACGGTCGTCCAGTGACGTAACCATTCGCGCTTTTCCAGCGAGCATTGTTACGAGGCTAATCGTTTGCGATTGATAAGCTACGGTATAACCGGCACTGCATCATCCACACAGCACACTTCCGTCAGAGTGCAACCTCTTCCATCGCCCGATATCTGGCTGGGACACTTCCGGGCAATATCACTAGCCGGCAGGCACACCCCATGGTGGCTGCCCACAGCGTTGACCGCCGTGATGGCCTGACATTCCGGACCTGCCGGTGCGGCGGTGGACGTCCCCGGGGGGCCGGACGAGGCAGTGGTGGTCGGGGGCTGGTAAAAGTGTTCCCAGCGGTAAGCGGAGAACTGCTGATTCTGATCGTTTTGGACGGCCTGAGCGTAGATTGGCGGATTGGGGATATCTGGCAATTTACCATAAAATTAAATAAATAAAATAATTATCAATACTGCGCAAATGATGGCACACTGTACTGCTGCTGAGACAATTCTGAAATTACCCCGCAAAAGAGGGACTAGTAACACGGCGTAGGATAGATATTTATTATTGTATAATATTTATTTATTATGTAACTATTTATACTCTACCGTGCTAATAATAATATTATGGAACTAATTAAAGTTTCAGTTATTTATACTGTCAGGTAATTAAATATTTTCCTAACACTAACGTTCAGAAAGGTTAGTCGAAAGTTAAAATCTAAATTTTTCTAAAAAAATCTATTTCCTAAAAATACCAGGAATTAATGATCTTCACCGGTTGGTACCATATTCCTAGCAAAATACGAAATAACGTACACAAAGCCCTGCCAAACCATCGCTGTGGCACTCCAACCCACGGAATCATCGGCCCAACCGGAAACGCCGTAATTACAGTCATTAAACAAGAAAATTCCAGTCCATACAACCAACCGCACCAAACCACATTTTTAATTCTTCCAGAACTTTTTCCTGACGCCATACAACCAACCATCGTAAAAAGCCACGCAATCACAACAAACTTCTTCGACAAACATTCAATTGTGCATAACCGACATTCAACTTGACCAGTACGCAAAAAACACCATAAAACACCTCTTCAACACATTAACACCAGAAAACGCTTGACAAGTTGACCGAAACCACATTTCCGCATCTGCAAACAACAAGCTCGATGTTACACACCAATAAACCATATTTGAACGATATTCGAATGTACCAGCGAGATATCAGAAAGACTAATCAAAGTAATCATCCGCATCAGTTGTCCCTATCGTTTTTCATCATTCTCACCCATTTCAACAGAAAAACCACATAAATCCACTTACGTTGTTATCAACATCCCAATTTCCATAAGAAACCATTGGAGAAGCCGTTTATCCTAAAAAGTACATGTTTACATTCCAGTTTGATCGTTAACGATGGGATTCATCATGTTAAAGTTTAACAACAACAGTCTGCGTCAGATAGCCAAGGAACGGTATTGCATTGTGATCAACAGTACTTTCAGACACTAACTCATTTCTATCATCATATTAACCGTCCAGAACGTACAATCATCAATCATAAAGGAAAAAACTTACCCAATTTGATAAAAAACAACATTCCGGCGCAGCAAAACCATCGTAAGATTCAAATTGTCCATAAACCCTGCAAAAAATTCACGTTATATTGTATTAACATAAAAATACGGGGAAAAAACAAAATCTCGTTCAGTATGGGTTATATTGTAATCAAATTATTAAATCAGTGAGACTCCCAGTCGCATCATAACCGTCATTAACTTGCTCCGAAAAAAATCGACTTACCGATAAAAAAATGATTTTCGGTTTTCCAGCCGGAAGGAATCCTAAAAAAATACATTTTTACCATTTTTTTAATATTTACAGAGTAATAAAAAGAAAATGTGAACAAAAATGGGGATTAAATCAGAATCATAGCCATGCTCAGCATAGACGTGTGTTAACTCAGCATCGGTGTTGACGTTAAAGCAAATCATCATTAAACAAAAAATTTTAATCACAATCGCATGACAAGATTTATTGTTATTACCTTATGCTTCAGAAGCCGTGAATCAACCTGCAAGAAATGTAAAACCATAAAAATCATGTTAAAAATGCTGTAAAATTAATTTCGGTAATTTTATCGAGTATCATTCACACTTATTGGTGGTAAGTTTCTTTCTCGTCATGTCGCAATCAAGAGTAGCAAATAGTGTAATCATCTAGCTCAAAAAATGGCAAAAATTGAATAAAAAAGAATTCTGTACCTTATAACTGCTAAACTTCATTCCGAATGTCATCTTTCCTAATCAGACCTGTAAAAAAAATAGAATTAAAAAAATGTAAATATACGCGCAAAAACCCGAAATTTTAGTCGTTTCTCAGAGACCTAAGTACCTATGGAAATCATTTTGCTAATTTCGTAAGAAACAAGCAATCCCGTAAATCGTATCATCATCTTTCAATAATAAACAATGCAGACCGAGAATCAACACTTACGGTCAGTAAAACATCCGGAAATTGAAGTTTGGTGTGCACAATCCGGAAAAAGTTTCTGAAAACGATAAAAAATTGATTAAGAAGTCGGGAAAAATTAAATACGATAATAAATGCTATTTCTGGACGGTCATCAGATAGAGCTAATATTTGATATCATCCGCTTCAATGTGAGCTGAGTATTCATCATAAACCAAGGGGAAAAAATCACTAAAAATTCAAAATTCTTACCGAAACAGCCCATTTCCTCAGTACCTGCAAATACAGTAATTTGTGAGCTTTTACTGGTTTTTTTAATGCGGAAAAACAGGAAAGAAGTGGGAAATCAGATAGGCATTGTATTTGTTATCACAATCACAGTCAAAGGTGTCCTAAGAAGTATCATCACTAAAAAAAGCGAAAAATAACGAATTCTTCACAAACTTACGCTGAAGGCTGATTCACCGGAACCGGTTGATGTGGCAAGCTGTTTAGCATAATAGGAAAGGCGAATTTCCCTAAAATCGTTAGAAAGAATGTAAGTAATGGCAATAATCGTATGGAAATCATGTTTATGATGATTTACTGAAAATCAGACAGTACGAATACAAATTTTGAGTTGTGTAATCAGTGCGCCATCAGAAGGTGTCCTAAGATTTGTCATCATTTTCGAGTTGTTCAATATCAGATTTAAACAGAAACCGTTCATACCTCTTCACGGATTAGCTCACAGCGACCTGAAACAAAAATTACCGTCAGTTTTTGCGAATTATGGAAAAATACTTTGATTTAGTTCGCTGTCAGAGAGGGCAAGTAAATCATCAAATATAATCTGGTAAAACTTAATCATCATATGCAACTCTGTACGGCAAACGCTAGCAGAATGGACGTACCGGATCTGGGGAACCCGTCGGGGTTCCTCGAAGGGTCTCCGAAGTTTTCCACCTGGAAATCACAAAATTGGGTATAAATGCCAAATATTTTAAAGAATCTTGGTATTATTACGCAGATTATGCGTTCTCTAAGTTGAATTTTGCGTTAAGAATAGTTTGCAGAACTTATGAGGACCAAAATACGGGTCTGATGATACCGGTAGGTCCACGATTACGCAACCGATAAAAAAATATTTTCGAGACGAGATCCTTAAATAAAGGTTTCAAGAAACTACTGTATAGTAATTTTATTTTAATTTATAATTATGAAAAGCAAAATAATCGGCCGGGAAGTCAGCGATCTTGGTGGAAGGTCGTCAAAGTGCACGCTGTGCCCTCAGAGTCCAGATCTGTTTTCATCATTCCCAATTTCTCTTAAATCTTCATCGGAATTATCAAGAAACCATATGCACCTCACTTACAGGATTGACATGTTTCCGGCAGGGCTCGCCGTTTTCGCAAGCGGTATCCCCTTCCCGGGCCTTCCGCATGCTCTGTCATGATGCTGTCTGGATGTACTGTAGACTGTCATAACGAAACCGTCAGATGTAAAACAGTTTAGCGGTGCAACTTTACTAAAATGTCTGAAGTCTTCCCCGGTTTACGCGCTGGGAATGCCGAAAATTCTGAACTAATTCTGAACTTATGAAATTTCCTGAAAGCTCACAGCTAGCTGCCAGCACACTGAGCGACTTTATTTGAAATTTTGAAGCTGTTTAGCCGGCTGCAGTCGCTGGACTCACCGTGGCAGTCAAGTCCTAGTCGAACAACGATTCGACTCGACGCAATGGTAAGGTAACCGCCATCGTATCGGGGCTCGGCTTGACGGATGTATAAGAAAGCTTGTTTTCTTGTTTTTTCAGTCCACTTGTTTTTTACTTCAGCGCTTAAATATGGATGTTGTGAGGCAATGTTAGTTTGATTTTGTCTACAGTCCCCTCGCGTGCACACTGGGAAAATTTTTTTAACTTATTTGGAATTTGTATTGTGCCTAATTGTTTCTGGGCTGTTGCCGAATAAAATATTAAATAACTAACAATTGTAAGTATTTAATTTATCAGCTGGCGCATACAGACGGCGCTTGTATATTATAAAACTACCGTTTATGAATTATAAGACGACGCTGCCGTCATTTCCCGAATTTAACACAGTTGTCAATGGTACAAAACTGTTGAACCTGACAATAAAACTGCACCATCCCCACCATACAGACAAAATAGAACTGTTTCCATTCTTTTGCAATGACAACAAGCCCTTCATCCAATGTCCACCAGCTTGCCTTATTTGCAGTCGGAAGGTACATCACGCGCTGCACGCCCCAGTCCAGATGAGCAGATCAAAATGTGCGTTTTACCGCCATCGCCAGATTTCGCAGGAATCGTGTCTAGAATCACAGTCAAACGTTCAAATCCGCAGACAAAATAATGTTACCATGGACGGGCTTTTAAACGCACCGTACATTCAGCGGTTGTAATTTACCCTGATCTTCTGTTTAACCATAATGAAAGCAAATACGCAACGCATTCAAGAAATCCGCATGTTTTGGAATTAGCGTAAGTATGTAAACTTATTCCGTAGTCTTACCATGCAATCGCTGAACAGGGTGTATCACACTGAGAAATGTCGATTTCTCCGCTATTTCCCTTCTCCATCCGCTTCCGGTTCATTTCTTGCTTCTTTACGGCGGCCCCTCCCAGCCGCAATTGATCGATTTTTTCCTGCTGCTTTGCGATTCTATTCTGCCGTCGTTGAAGCTTCCTGCATATCAATTTACGCTCATCGGAGAGGGACGCGCATTTCACCCGCAGGTTATCCATACAACTTTCGGACGAAGTGTTCCTAAAATCCACCAGATAAAAACGTCAGAAAACCCCAAAAAAACAGGGAAAGTATCGTGTATACCTGCGACGAAACTGTTTACACGCCGAGCAAACAACCTTTCTCGAACGATAGATCAACTCACATCCAGCGTTACTGTCCGATCCAACGTACAGGCAACGTTTCGCCGACTCCACGGCAAACACCAGATCACTGACGGCTTGGAATGTCGTCAGTGTATCCCGACCAAAATCCCATCCGGAGTAGACACGGGTTCCCACTCGGATTTTCAGCCCGAGGTTGGATGAAATACCGATGGTGTACATGGTCTCGAAAGTGGTGGGGTTCATTTTTATAAAAACAACGGAATTCTCAACAAGAAGACAGTTCCATGTCAATGGCAACCGCACCAGTCCGACATTGTTCCGTAGCATGTCAAAGGTGAACGCAACAAGGACTGGTTCCGATTCAATCTCATTCATAGGCGAATCAGTGTCGGACAACTTGTCCGCATTCTCTTGCAAGACTGCACGACTCTCCGCTGTCAGGTAACTCAGATCATCCGATGATGGCTCAGGGAGTTGAGCAAGTTGATGGACAAGTTTATCCGTTAAACATTTGCCTGGCAGACTGTTATTGTGGACTAGAGATGCTGGGATTGTTGGAACAGCTGTTGGTTTCAGGCTCCTTCTGCTAGGATCGTAAAAACAGTCCACAGGGAAATGATCCGCACATATCTTGGAATAAGTGGTCGGTTTCCAGTCAGCACCCTTGTCAGCGAAAGCCAGCCACAGGGCGCTCCGCGCTGCCTGCGATTCGGGAGGAAACTGGAAGAAACTCTTGCTGTCCGGCGTTTTCCTCTCGTGTCTCGGTCGAATACTTCGGCAGCCAGGGGCACAGCATCTGTGTATAGTCATATTCCTAAAAAAGATCATCAGATTCTTGGAAGCAAGCACCAAACATTCCAGTCTCTACATTCAGAGCAAAAAACCAGAAACACACAAACTAACACACCAGTGACACCACAAAGCTGCACAAGAAAATATAGATGTCTTACTTCCTTTGGAAATGACAACGACAGGTTACAGGTCTTTCCCACACGGAAAAGTGTCGACAAGAATCTTAAAAATATGTATTAATTTTACAGCAAAATTGAGTTACTTTTTCGTTTTTGTTTTCCGAAAAAAATTTCAAACTTCAGCCGCCAGTGTCGAGCTGATCAGTTAATCCAAGGTGGTTTGTATCGAGGCGAGCTCCGTCCCCCTAATGCCGTACCTAGTTGCGCTCCGAAAAAATGACTGATCAGAAAATTTGGAAAAGCTGTTGTCAAATCGCTCAAATCAGTCAAATGACATTGTGGTTTCTTCCGATTTGTAGTTTCCGTGCCGTTCTTATTTTCTCTGTTGTGGATCCTAGACGATATTTTGACGCTTCACTACCCTTAAACGAGCATAAGTGTAAACTGTGATCCAGCAGATGCTGGTGTGCGTTCTTTAGAGAAAAATGAGTTACAACCCGAACCGTGGTCGGAAACGAAATGCTCTCTTGGGGAAAATTCGCCAGCAGGTTCGTCAACGAAACCTTACCTATCGTTCCGAAAAGATGCCGAAAATAGAACAGATTCTGTTCTTTCTAGATGGAGTTCTACTTCAGTGATGCCAGCCTAACTAAAGATCGATTCCTCCAGGAACGAATTAAGCAGTCCGAAGATGAATGTACGTAAGCATCTGCAGCATGATTCAGGAAGGCTGGTTGTACAAAGCCCGTTGTTCTTTTTAGCTGTCCCCGTGTCGCTGTTCCTTACGTTCAACAAGGTGCGGTCGATGACGGCTGATGAAAGTCTCATCCGCGAAGCAGTGCGAACGTCTGCATTGCTGGAGGTAAAAGTTAGCATCAAAAAGTTGGTTCATTTTCTAAAATACAGTTTACAGTAGCACCGTTTTGTGGTCTTTTCAGCTTTCGGAAGATGGCACGAAACTTAAACGTCGCGCTCCAATCACTTCGGATTTGGGACCTGTTGATGAGCGAACCCTATATGTTGTAAGAATTTTCGTCATTTTCGACTGGAGACTTCTGTGACATTTACCTGAATTTTCCTTAAATTTTGATTTTTTGATCTAGTATTATGTGATTTGTTGCAAATGCAGTGTTGGGTAAAGCGTTCATTCTCTGCCTGTAGGAAAATTTGCCCTTACATGTGGATCACGAATGGCTCAAGAGCAAATTCTCCTTGTTCGGACCAGTCCAGTACATCAGTCTTCCGAAGTTTAAGGCTCTAAAAACGATCAAGGGCTTTGCGTTCATTGAATTCGACAGTCCGGATGCGGTTCAGAAAGCCTGTGAGGTGAGCAGTCAGTTCTGATTGTGGCGGAAGTGAACAATTTCGAAACATTCCGCTTTAATTTCGATTTGTTCTTTAACCGAAAAGTCGTATGACTTCATCACTTACAACTTATAAACTGAGCAGAACAAGGTCGAAAACTGCGCTAGAATGTCAGAACTACATTCTGACTAGAGGTAGTTTAGTTTTTAATAACTTTCCTGGGTGGATGGTTTTGTAGCATAATATTCAACTTGGCAGCGTTCTTTGTTCCTTGAAAAATGCGCAGATTATCTGTACATATTTCGATGAAGGTCCTCTAACAGTAAATGCCGTATTCACATTTTTTGGGCATTTATCATTTTCTTTCGGGGATTTGTCTGGCTTTATACGAATGTCCATGTTGTAGTACTTTTCCGCTCCTCCCACTGACTCTCAGCCCCTCTTCGCCAAAGAATCCGCCCTCCCCAACGTCCCCACCGTAACCGTCCAGGATTTCGATGAGGACGAGATCTCCGCCGCCCACGGAACGAAACGTCGCCACGACGACATGGACGCTGATCCGCAACCCCCGTCCGACACGGTCCCCGTCGAAACCAAACGCCAAGAAACCGAGCCACCCCCGTCATTGAAAACCCAGTACCGTCTGCAGACGAAACCCAAAGCCGCGGCGGGGAAGACGAAGGTCAACGCGGCACTGGATCTCCGGCCGCTGAAGGTCATGGCCAAGACGCAGTGGATGGAGCTGAAACAGCGGTATTTGGAATTGCAGAAGGCCAGTTATCGGGCCATTAAGCAGAAGTTGAAGGTGATGAATGTGGCCGATGATGAGGAGGATGGGATGAAGGAGGATGCTGAGTTGCTGATGGAGAGTGATGAGGATATGTCTGAGGTAAGGACTGCAAAGTCCTTCACTGAAAGCGAACAGTTTCAATTTCGAACGGGAAATTAGAAACTTTGAATGTCATATTGACCAGTTGTGAGGGAATTTTGAATATTTCTGAGATCTTGACAATCTTGATATGGACTTCCGGGTCACAACATTTTTCAGATGGTTTGTCAACTGATTTTGAACTCATTTTATGCTAAGATTACATTACATCTATCCGAGGACAAATTACTTTAAAGTAGAAAAGACAATCGTTGTTCAGTTGAAAGTTGAAACAGAAAGTGAGTAGTATGTACTGTGTACAAAAATGATTTGGAAATATTTTGTGTTTGTTTTCGGCAGTGGCAAATTTGTAATTAACTCCACCTTGTCGAATCATGTCTTTTAAAGTAATTATATATTATTATTTTTTAAGGTAAAGTGACTGATTTGCTTTTACTTTAGTCCGAAGCACCCGTGAACAGGCCGCAACAAAAACCCGTCAAACCAATCAATCCGCCTCAATCCCACATCAAACCGGCGGAAAAGGCCCTCCTCTTCCGACCAGGCGCCATTCTCCACCTGGTCCTTTCCGCCGCCATGGACGATCGTAAAAAGTTCATCCAGGACGTCCGCGCCATCCCCCATATCGAATTTGTCGATGTACAAGGCCCCACTGAAGTCTTCGTCCGTTGTGATACGGCTGACGGTGTCAAAGAGGTCAGCGACGCTTTAACGGCGCGGGACGGTGGGAGTGTGATGCGGATACTGGAGGGCGAAGAGGAGAAGGCCTACTGGGTCAAGATCGAGAGTGATATGGAGAAACGGAGTGCCGCGGCCAAAAAGAGACGCGGAAAGGCTAAGGTACGGGACGGCAATGATGTAAGTTGGGTTGACTGCATTTTGGTTGGTTTTCTGGTGCTTTACTGGCTAAACTGAGTAGATTGGTCGTAGTTGTGTGCAATCCGCGAAGAAATTCATTCCACACAATAGTTTACATGATAAATGCTAGTTTGCAAATATTAGTGTTATAATTTGGTTTCGATCCATTTTGTAGGTGGTAGCGAAGGCGGAAGCAGAAAGCGAAGCTGTGGTCAAGAAGGATGTGTATAATCGGTTGCACATTAAGTTTGAATAATTCATGTTTTTGGTTTAACTGCAGATAAGTCTAAGCGCATCACCACACTGTTTTTGTACAGATATTGTTTTCCATCGGAAATTGCGTTATCTTTAAAAATACGAAAAATATTCAGTTTGTGCCTGATTTGAAATCGTTGGTTTCCTTGTGTTGACGACCCTTTTATTTGAGCGATTGCGACGTTCTGATTTTGCCTTTTGTGACTTTGTCCGCCGTTGATGTAGGCTGTTTTTTCGTTGCCAGTGGTTGATCTGAACCTGAATTCCTGCGGACAGTTCGGTCACAGTGAGAAATATGAAGAAAATCTTCTGGAAATAAAGTGTTCAATGGAAGAAAAAATGGTAGTTTTCGTGCTAATTTACTCGCTTAACGACAGAAAAACACAGCTCGCTTGGTTCCGAATCATTTATGAAACAAGACATGCACACAACACAAACACTTACTATTGTTGTTTTAACATATTGTACCTGCATGTAGCGCATTATTAACTCACTTCTGGTACATACTTCCGGTACACACTTTATGAATTGTTGTCGCTCGAGTGAAGCATTTTAATGCCATCAAAGAAAATTCTTCCGGTCCAGGATTTGCATCGAGGCATCCACCCTCGGGTCGAACAGGTAGCTCTCGGCAGGGCTAGTGACCACAGCGGGAGGCAGCTGCAACTATTGCAGCAGTTTATAACAGCAAAAGTGAAAAGTGAAGATTCGTCGTAGAACCAAGAACGACTAATTAGACCATGAGCGTTTGCAATTTCCAAGTGTTACACCGATTTATAAATCAGCAGTTGTACAGACATTTACACCAA
>JAQGAU010001478.1:0-19154 GCA_034698045.1 Paramacrobiotus richtersi | reverse complement strand
TCCGAAGCAATATCTCCAAGGACCCTGAGGTTATGGTCGCTAAACGCATTTGTCGAGGTGGCATCGCTTTGAAAAGCTGACGAAGTTGGAGTGGCCATGTTCCTGCGAAAGTACATAATACTCAATAGGTTTTCGACTTTGTCGCAAAGCGCCAGTAACCGTACGTACGTTAAGTCCAGGTTGAGAGCCATGTAGTTTTTCACTTGCTCTAAAATTTTAAGAAATAAGTAAGTAGAGGTTCAATTGCGTTTAAGAAAGCTAGACCTTTGTTTGTGGCACATATCTTTTCCATAGTATCACGAAGCTTCAGAACCGCCGTATCAAGAACCGTCATATTGGTCTTCAGTTGAGCGAGCCGCTCACTCCCCTCCGTAATCGCGATATGCTGGTATGTCTCCGGTTGGGTCTGGGAAAATTCATCCGCAGCGGTAGCTTTCTGCTTGATGATGGATTGAACATCCTATATCATCGATCTTTTTTGTGATAATCAGATTATTAATCAGCGCAAGAAAAAGATACACTGAAAGTTTGGAAACAAGACTGTAATACACAAAGCAATTACCCCTTGGTGGGTGAAGAAACGATGCACCAATTCGGTTTTCGATAGGACTGGATTTCTGGCCAAGAGGGAACAATATCGGGTGAGGGCCTTCTTTCTTTTGGCAATGAACGCGTCATCAGCTCCTACGGCTTTCTTGGGCGGAAGACGGGGATATAACCGCGTAGGGAAGCGAGCTTCTAGCGCTTCGTGAAGCGCTACGAAATCATTGTAGCGTCTCGGCACACGATTACCCTGAAAGGCGTATTAGCTGCATAAATACACGCAAAAGAACAACACTAGCACTTCCTAAATAAAAATCATAATCACGATAATCACGAGCAAAAATCGTTATATGTTCGCAAACTTTATCGAAAAACAAAAATGTATTATTCCTTACTCGAAATATGACTTCATACTCCACATGTTTGAACAGTACTCCCTTTTTTTCCGGCATTTGCTCCACTTGGACATGGAAAAATCCACCTTCGGAATCCGAAAAGGGATTGGCATACCTTGCCACATTTTTGTAATCAGCCTTGGCACCTGCCATTTCTTTACGAATTTACAAACAGCTGCAGAGCACAACCATGAGGAAGCTCCAAAACTTTACAAGGAATGACAAACGGAATTAGCAACCCATAACGTCGGACTGTGTGACAATCGGTTATCGTGTATCATCGATAATTTGTCTACCTCTGTAGTGAAAACATCTACAGAAACCGCAAGTTATGAAAAGAAGATATCATACATGCGCAGAAGAATGTCAGTTTAAGTTATGATAGTAAGTTCTACCTGCCCGATTCGACTGCCCGCAGCCGCAAGCCTGCCGTGCTCGCCGTTAATATTTAAAGGTTGGTTATTAACCGATGCTGTGTACATAACCGGTTTGCCATGTGGTATGGCTTGGCATTTGCCATTCGCATCCAACTGTATGTAATACTCTTTATGATATATTATCTTATCTTGCTGTCAAGATATAGTGCAGTACAGAAGTTTCACTTGGCCCAGAAGTATGAGTACTGTACATTAAGGGTACAACGTGCGGGTAGCTGGGGCCAGAATACTTTTGGTCACAACTGCAAGAGCATTATTTCCCACAAAAAGTAATGGGACGACAAACTGCATGCGGAATACCCAAAACCGTCAGCTGTGCTGGCATCGCTCATGAGGTCATAGTGAGCATATCAGTGCTTTCCGATATAGCATTTCTCTGCTTGCACCGGCCCACAAAGTTATACTAGACATATACACATTTTCTGATCGTAAGCACTTGAAGATCCGTAACAATAGCGTTTCAAGGCAAAAGGGACGCGTTTAAGCATTTATCGCTCCAGCCTGAGTCCAAAGCGTTTCCGCAACTATCCAATGGTCTCCATATCAGTTTTCCGGCGTGAAATAGTATACTAGAGTCACTAGACATATGTAAACACTTTCTGACCGTGCAAAGTTGAAGACCCGCAACAAAAGCCGTTCAAAGCAAAATGGACGCGTTTAAGCATTTATTGCTCCCGCATTCTCGTTATTCTTACCTCCGTTAACATGTCTCTGATATGTACTCGCATAACGGTGATGCTCATGACCGGTAAAACTAGTTTAGAATAATGTTTTCTTTAACTTTCCACTTTTTGCAATTTCCTTTTATCTGCTTATTTAATAGTTCAGCTGCCTACTTTTGATGTTAACGGCATGTTGTTAATGACATGCGCTGGAAAAAAGCTACGCAACATCTAAAAATCTAACGAGGCAGGTAAAATCTAAGCACATAATCGAATGGAACGTTACCCAATAACAATTACAAAGACTATACCCGACTATAACGGGATCTATGTGCAGTGCCCAAAAAACTTCTTTTCTTAAAATCTTTTACTTTTTTGGTAGATATTGTTCGGCTCACGTCAGAAATATGTAACATCATCGATATCCACTTTGGGAAAGATTCCACTGCGTAACCAGTAAGCAAAACACATGGTCATGCTAATAGCTAACCTCGGCACTTCTGGCTAGCAAGTGACGAACCAACATCGGCAGGTTGAACTGCAGGTGCCCGACCATTGAACGTACTAACGCTGAATCTGTTTTACCTTAAAACGTTGCCATGCAGTTCTGACACCGCGTCAACTGGAGAAGGTTGGGCGCATATGCATTCTGCACAACAACTGCCACAGAAAAACAAGTGTGCATGCTGCGTCTACGAGCCACGTCTACCAAAGCATATCGAAGGCCGAAATCAACATACGGGGAATACGCTAAGTTCGTTAGGTGGCGAAAATTTCTAAATTTCTCTTTCGAGTTGGAGGAACGATAACAGGATCGACAATGATGTGGTCTGTGGGCTGCAGTTTGATCCTGTTTTCCATGGGTAAGTCGCAACTTTAAATTAACTGCTCAATAGAATAACGGTATTATAATGAAACGTATAAATTTGCAGGCCGGACAGTAACGGGCGACTTGTTCAATTTCGATCTCTCTCTGTTGCATCGGAATGAACCCTGTACATATAAATGCCGTGAATCGTTTCACCCCGTCTTCGGTGGATGGACGGTGGATTCCTGTGGTGTTGACAACGTTATCGTTCTTTCCACGAAATGTGAAGAGAAAACGGTAAATTTACGCTGTTTTACCCCAAATTCTGTGTCAACGTAACGTAAAAGTTTGTGTTATGCGTTTATAATCTAATTCTCTGTAAGTTTTCGTGTTCTCGTCCATTTCTTGTAATTCAATAATCCGATGAAGTCCTTTTTGGTCAGTCTTCTTATGATATTTTATCAGTGCGTTATTTTCTGTATAAGTAGTTTTTTTGACGAGATTCGTCAACAATCACCGTGAAAATTTTGCCCCATTATGATGTTTTTGCTGTGCACATGTCCCACTGTCCCAGTAAGCGTGTTTGCAAGGAACATGTGCATCTGTCCTTGCAGTCCAAAGCTGTACGGTACATGACTACAGCATCATATACGTGACCTACCACTTCAACGATTAACGATTTCTTATGATATATTTACTTCGTAGTTCGTATCGTTCGCTTTGGGTTCGAGATATACGGTTTGTTCCACAATGATGTATGATGCACGGTTTGTTCCATGTAGCGCAGCAGCGTAATCAAAGAACCCAGGCGGTTTGTTAATTATAACTTCAGGCTTTGCTTGTGAATATCAAATTCACCAGGTATTCCCATTTCGTGACGGCCATAATAGCCATAACCGGCAATGGGTAACCTGCTTGCAAAATGAATTATCATTATCATATGGATTTGATATAGGCTCTGTACGTTGAGTCGTTGACATAATTTCTCACGGTACATGAAAATACGTTTTCCTAATTTGTAGGCTATCTTGCACAGGACTGAACATATTCTGGACACTAGCGTGAAGCGTGAAACGTGTCTCCCTGATTGACGCTTCCGTTCTTGGACCGATCGGCAAACAGATTGTTGCATGACGTCAAAATCTTCGGTGTTTCCATAGGCAACCTCACCTCCCAGTTTCCAGCGATTGGTCTGGATAATTTACTCGCTCTGCGGTTCTTCTCGTGCTCCGGAATAACGATCCACAAGGCTGATTTCAGCGGACTGAACAACATCCGGGCCATCGAATTCTGGGGGTCTGTGCCGAAGTCTGTGGAACAATGGACATTTACAAATCTGCCCACTCAGCAGACCCTAGCTTTGGGTAACGGCACCATAGGAGCGACCTGGAACCAGAGCAACGGCTCGCCGCTTGGCAGGAACTGAAATGCGATGCGCAGAATGCCTGGTTGTGAGAGTTCCTGACAGGAAAACCTGAGCTTCGAATTGGCCGAGACCAAGGGGAGATCCATACGCTGGCAACACTACCAGCAGTTCGTTGCTTGTGAAAACTGCCCAATAGGGAGTGGCAAGGCCGAATATTATTGAGTTACTGATAGCCCTACGTTCCGGCCCTATTGCAACAGAAGGTAACCGATGGAACGTCCAGGACACGTCATGAGCATCCGTTTTGACATGTCCTCATGCTAGTTACTGGAAAAAAATACTGATTTATTTTTCATTCGATCTGGACAGAGAATTATTAGTTCTTCGTTTCTCTTCTTACAGATAGAGCTTTGTGGTCCGCTATAAATATTCGGTGTACGATTCACAGCAACGCAAAATCTTAGTCAAACTGTTCACCGGAATTGACAAGAAAATCAAAATTTAGCACGGTCTAACCAAGTTAACGCGGCTCTTGAGTCTTGAGCTGGCTGGCCCAGTGGAGTTTTTCCGTTTTCCATAAGACTACAGTATGATAAGGATTATAATCTGCGGATTTCTGCTATATGATTAGTCTCAGAGTGTCTAAGTCACCATTGTTCAACATTTCTTAAGGCAGTCAGCAAGATCTTGAGCGGTAATTCTCAGGATAATGTTGAGATGGTACAAAGAAATAGTAAAAAAAACCAAATATTCAATTAGCAAAGTGTTGGTAAGACACGGAGAGGAATGAACAAAACCTTGATCACTTGAGCATTTTAGGGAAATTAACAGATAAGAACTTTGTACGCAAAGTTTGAACAGAATACGACCACTCTACACGGGAGCTGGCTTCCTGGGTTAAACAGTACCCACGGCCATAATCTTTCTTATATAGCATTTGGCGAATCGGCTTCAGCAAGTTAATCTGCACGAACTTTGAGGTGGGGTGTAACTTTGGGTTTATCTTAAAATATCGCCAGTAAGTGTTGCAACGTGGCAAGTGAAAGAAAGGGTTGGGCACATCAACATTCTGCAAAAACAACAAGCACTGGAAATTCAACGTTCATAGGGCGGCTAGGGCCACGTTTATCCAGGCATCAGCGAAAGCTCACATCAATGAAAACGGTACACTAAAGCTCATTAGGTTATTTTCTGAACAGTCCCGTTCAGTGCTGCGTCGCGATCACCCGTTACGATATTAATTTTGAGGAACGACAGCAACATCTTCAATGGAGTGGTTGGTGAGCTGCAGTTTGATACTGTTTTATTTAGGTAAGTCGCAACTTTAGCTCAAACAACATAATACTCTGTTGTAGTAAAATGAAGCCCCATATTGATAAATTCGCAGGCCGGACAGCAGCGGGCGACTTGCTCAACTTTGACCTCTCTCCTTTGCGTCAGAATGAACCTTGTATATATAAGTGCCATGAAGACTGGCAGCGCGCCTCCGGTCTAGGGACGATGGATTACTGTGGCATTGACAATTTTATCTCCCTTTCCAATATGTGCGAGAGGAAAACGGTAAAGTGACGCAGTTTTTCCCCAGCTTTTAATGTATATCATAATGTACTGTATTTCCTAACCAATTTGTTAACTGTTTCGTACAGTGCTACACTTCCACAATAAATGTAACGTAGCAATCCAGGACTGGCCGAGTCTGGCTCTAGGAGAATCCCGGGTACGATGTGCTACACCACCTCTGTGCAACAGTTATGGCAGTTGGCAAGATTTTTATCCGCAGCTCTCGCCAAAATGTTGAGCTGATACATACAAAGAAATGATTAGCTGATACAACCAATCGGCATATTGTTGGTAAAACACGGAACGGAACGAATAAAAACTTGCTGCCGGCCACGAAAAGCCGACCGTCATCAAGACGACACTTGAGCATTTCGGGATACACACTATCCATCAGCCTTACTCTTTCTACACAGCAGCCGACGAACCGGCTTTTCACGTTTGATCTGCCGTAGCCGACACTTCGTGTCCCAGACCATTTTGAGACATTGTTTGCAATGCGACAGCAGAGAGAGCGGGTTGGCTATAGCCACATTCAGCAAAACAACAATCGACGTTAGTGGAAAACATACGTTCCTGGGGCGCCAGGTGCGAGCCTTATATGAAGCCGGAATCAACGTGGCAGTGCACATCCGTGTCTGCACTTACTGAGTGACCAGAATTCTTTCTGCTGGTGCAGTTTATACACTTGGAGGAACAATAACAGGGTCGAGAATGAACTGGTTCGTTGATTGCAGATTGATCCTCTTTGTCGTAGCCAGCGGTAAGCGTAAGATTAGCTTCAGTATAATGAAACACCGGCATCAGACTAAAAACTCACACCCTTTCAGTCAGGACAGCGACGGGCGAATTATTCAACTTCGACCTTTCTCCGATGCGTCCGAATGAGTCCGCTGAACCGTCCACCATGTGGTGCCAACCAATCCCCATGAGCGGTAGACTGGCGGTCAGCTTCTGTGCTGTTGACAACCATATCAAGATTTCGACTAATGGAGATAAAACGGTAAAGCAACTATGTTTTGTGATTATATAGTAATGGCAAATTGTCGGTCGTACATGGCGCGCACTACTATCTCGCGGATATCTCCGCACTAGTGGTTCACTGGTGTTCCTGAAGACAGCTAACGAATACTTACTAGCGGAATTAGATGACATTGAGAAGCAGAACTTCGTCCACTTCCGATGCCTCGTGCTCGCATAAATATTCCACTGAGATTATTGAGTTATGTGAATTGTGCTCGCTTTGGTAATTACAGTTAATTTCTTTATCTTCCACTATAAGTAGTCATAAAATATGACTTGTGAAGGTAATTAAATTTGCTTTTACAGTTCCAAGACGTGCAGTACAGAGATGTGTACAAGTAACTTTGATATAACTCATCATGCTGGCGTTTCTTCACAGCATGTTTTTCGTTCGTTATGTACTGTACGTTGTGTGTTAGCCGATGTCGGCGACTTATGCACCATAAACGGAAACGTTTATAATTTTTAGAATTTCGTTCCAGTGATCGGGCATATTCGAAACGCTAGCGCGAATCGCGCGGTAGCTCTGGGCATCATAAAGGACGCCTCGCTGGTCGACGCCTCCATTATTGGACCAATTAGCAGACAGATTGTCCAGTTCATCCTCACCGGCGTCGTCCAGGACAACCTCACCTCTCGGCTTCCAGCCATCGGTCTGAGCAACGTACTCGATCTCCAGTTCTGGTTCTGCCCCGGACTACGGATCCACAAGACCGATTTCAACGGAATGGACAATATTCGCTGTATCGATTTCGCGGTGTCTCCCCCAAGTTTATCGGACAAGGCACATTTGCGAACCTGCCTACTCTACAGACCCTCATTCTGGGTGACCACATCGCAGACACCCACGTGCCGACGATGACTGCCTGGCGTGAACTGAAGTGTGATGCACAGAATGCTAGGTTGTTTGAGTTTCTGGCAAACAGACCTGGGCTGCATAAAAACCGGCACAAGGGGGATATCTTTACGCTGGGCAAGTTTAGAAGCCAGCGCCGGAATGCGGAAGAACCCAAGGTGAACTGCACAATAGGAGCCGGCAAGGCCGTCCAAGCTTCAGCGGCCATCAGAACATCTGACGGAGGCATAAGACTGCATTAAGGGTAGTGCCTGCTACCGATGGAATGTTGGTTTCATCAACATCGGTGTCTTTGTTTGTCCGCTTGACTGCGCTTGTTACAGTCGCAGTAATCAAAAAAAATTATTTAAGCTTTATTCGCTCTGGACAGGGTTCTTTAGCCCCTTTTTTCACTTGTTAGCGGTTTTGCTGTTCGCGGTATATTATCTGTTTAGGCTTTCCAGCAATAAGATGAAATCATTCTGGAGTATGCTACTGTTTGGTTACAGCCGTTGCATGAAAAAACCGAAGTGAAGCTTAGTGACCCTTAGCGCGAGAAGCAAATGTCGCACCGCACTAACAAGGGACCTGCACCAGAAATTAAACGCAGAAAATTATGAGTTTTTTCCACAACTGCATCTGATTAATTGAGCAATTTACAAAATTAGTCTGGGTCCGAACAAGGTCGCAGACGCCTGGGAGAGAATCCCAAATGGGAAGATGGTTCAGTCTCCAGTACGACCGCCCTTGAATGACAGTGCACGGTGGTTAGTCATGCTGTGTCACTGTTCTCGGTCTCGGAAACTGCCGTTCTGTTTCCTGGCGGATTGTGGCGTAGGATCCGCTTTCTTCGGCTCAAAGACCTTAAATACTGGAGGACAAGAGAAAACAACCGTAGCTAACGAGAGAAAGCGGATCCTGTGCCACAGTTCGACGGTCAGGGAAGCAGGAGTAAACGCAGAGGCATTCCAAACAGTACACTTTACCGAGAACGGTGATATATGGCACACCTGTGCAGAAACAGCCAAACACAGTGAATACGAAGGCGGTTGCACTGGTGACTTGTCATCTTTGGGATTTTCTCCCAATCCTCCTCGAGCTCGTTCGGACCTAACTTATTTTTTTAAAATAGTCTCATGCTTAGATGTAATCATATAAAAAATATGAGAATGATTCGAGTTTAAAATGTCGTGCAGCTGCCTTGTAAGTCAATCATTCTAAGTAGCATCAAAGCGTCCTTCAGGCTGTTCTGCCGAAACTGTTAATTGAAACTCCTCCCTTTCGGTGGGCATGTGAAATTCTCCCTTCCACCCCAGTCTGCAGCAAATGGGTTATTATTCCAAACTATATTCTAGAGGGCGATGTTGGCAATTGAACTGATGAAAGTGTGCGATATGGTTTGTTCAGAGTGGGACGTTTTGGGATGCACACAGCATTACCATTCCAGCGACTACATTAATCGGAGCTGTTTTACTGCTATTACAGCGGCATAGAATTGTGAGCATTACATTTTATAACAACAACAGACGTAGTGCTTGCTTCTCACTATCAGAGTGCTGTAAGTACAAACAACCTAAAAAGCAACCAGAACCACTTTCTTGGCTTCCTCTTTCTAAGAAAAGCATAGATTTTAAAAAGAAATCTAGATCCTACAGTACAAGAATCTGACGATCAAAAAAACCCGTAATGGCTCTCATAAAGTTGCTGCATCGCTTATGCACTTGTATGCATTTAAAGCGGCGTTACGTGAATCCCCACTTTGCAGAATATTCAACACGTTCCCAAAGGATTATCCAAGTGTGCCTTTGCACCATAGAAAAAGTATACTTCCGATAACTTTGCATGTTGTAACACTGTTATGGTGACATCAAGTTCACGGTCAGGATATGTTACACAAACACGTTATATAAGATCTGCCAAATGTGTCAGTCATTATAATCATCTGCTACTTCCACTTCATCGCCGTCATTCAGCTAAGCACGCATTCACGCATCGGATTTTCCCAAACTCCCATAATTATGAACTCGGTTACTCGTTTTATGTTTGTTCTGCTCCATTTATCGATATGGGTAAGAAAAGATCCTCTTCCATGTGTAAAGCAATTACGCATTATTTTACTTGTGTTTGTCACTCGGCGCCGGGTCTTTCCGTCTCTGTTATCATTCGTGTTTTGAACGGATGTTTTGACAAAAGCTTGTCACGAGAAGCTAATAAGTTCAACGAAAATAATTCACATTTCGAATGGATTCACATACGTAATAAACGTCGATCTAGATGCAATTACATAACACAATTATCTTGCAGATTGTGGTACTTGCATCCTCACAGTACGCCGCACTCCCCCCTGGTCACTACTACGCCGGTAAAGCGGACCTTCGTATCCACTACACCAAGGAGTCACCGTGGCGTGGAAACAAAGAAAACGCGATCTACAAATCTGGCACGGTATACAAGACCCCGGACTACAATACCTACATGAACAAAACTGCGAGCAAGTACGCCGATAAGAGCCAGTACGGTTCCGGTCGCCCTGGAAAAGGGTACATTCCCGTGTTGGGAGGATACGCCGGTGGGGTTAACCTGCAGCAGCCAAAGTACGGATCGTTGTACAACAGTGAACCAGCTGCTGAAGTGTATGGACAGTCTGGGTATAAAAGTTCGCACAGGACGATTGAAGAGTATGGTGGCGATTCGGGGAATACGACGACAAGTACAGTGGAGCCATTAGCGGACACTTCAACAGCGGCCACTAACGGCACTGAACCCGTGGATGAAAAGAAAATAGAACCGTTTTAAACGAGCGACATGGTACGACGTATAGTTTCCGGTCGGCTTAAGCGTTTCTGGTTTTATACGTTTTACAAGTAGCATTGGGGTTCGAGAATTAAGGAAGGTTGTGATATCGGCTTTTTGGCTTTGGTATCGTTCTCATTTTCTTGGGCGGATATTGCTTTTATCTCAGTCAAAATTAAAGGTCCTTGGCTTTGCTCATGTAACTGATGCAGTAAAGTTGTGTGCGATTGGAAATCCGCGATGCAAAGTACTATTACGTAAAACCCAGAATTATATTACTTATTCTGATAAATCAAGGCAACTCAGTTACGCTTAGACAATCCATGCACAGTTTAAGAATCAGAGAATTTTTTACACACGATTCATTGATTACGCACAGATGGATCTCGAAAGATCTGTTTTGTGATGTTTGCGCCCTCGAATGGGGCTTCCAGTACGTTAAACTTAACCAGGCTTGAAATTTGAAAAGAATGTCCGATATCAAAGATCCACGACACGAACGCGGCTACACCTGACAAAACCATGATCAGCGCTCCCGATTACCAAATCAAGTTGCAGCGATGTTGCATAACAGTGGTCACGTTATCTGCAGTATATGGAACAAAATATTCATCCCCGGTTACGTAGACGGTGATCGACCATTGAACTCTCAAAAAACTATGTCTATTGGGTAATCGTCTTTCTCGCGTGCCATGCGGTAACTACAGTGTTATGGAAACATCCACAAATTCATGGCCAAGTTTTGATAGCCTACTCCACTTAAACGCCGCTAAACTGACCGTAGTTTAGAGTAAAGTTATTATATAGCAAAGTAGTTCCGTAGCTGGGACGTGTAACACGATCTCACTGCAACCATGAATCTTATCAATTCCCTTACAGTTTTCCTGTCAAACTTTTTCTTATGGGTATGTTTTGTGATTGTGAATCTTTGACGCCAATTGAATCTTCGGTTTTCAATGTGATTCTTTATCACGGCGAATTATGTTTTCGAAACATTTTGCAGTATTTCAAGTACATATCGATCGATTTATGCATATATATTGATTGCGTCATTACTCAGCTATCCAGTAACATTTTCGCAATCACATTTTCACAGCAGTGTGCGATACCAATCGAAACAAAATGTACTTCAGCCATTTGTCCAGAAAATAATACTCTCCTGTATCTTACCCAGGTACAAGATGTCCATTTTACAGATTTTGCATATCGCAATATGTGAAGAAGCCAACTATGCCGCAGTCCCCCTCGGCCACTACTACGCCGGTAAAGCCGACCTCCGTCTCCATTACACCAAAGAGTCTCCATGGCGCGGAAAGAAAGAAAACTCCGCCATATACAAATACGGCACCGTCTACAAGACTCCGGACTACAACACCTACATGAACAAATCCCGCGGGATTAACTACGCAGACAAGGGCCAGTACGGTCGCCCAAGAAAGGGCTACCTTCCCGTGTTGGGCGGGTACGCGGGTGGGGTGAAACCGCCGCCAGTGAAATACGGATCGGCATACGACCAGGATGCGGAGGATCTGTTGTACAAGCAGCCCGGGAAAGCGTACATGTACTATCCATCGCCGACGCCGGGCAGTTCCACCACGGTTGGATCTACGTCCACCACGATGTCGCCTACCAGTGCGACAACAGAGGGGGAAAGTAGCACTGGCGCCACTGTACGGTGGGGATAATTTGTGGGAGAGTTTGGTGGTTGAATCGCAGCGAAACCGATGTGTGGGAAATGATTGACAATGAAGGGAAATACTCTGATTGGTTATATTGTTGTTTAACCGTACGTGTACATGTTGACTGCGGTTGTGCTGATAGAAAATACAGATGTTACTGATAATGAGACTGTACATCGATTGTTACGGACTGCGTTAAGGGATCACAATTTCCCAGCTGTACGTCAGTTACCTTTACAGTTTTTTAAATAGTAATTTAATAATGATTCGCACTTTTTAATACCTTTACAGTATTCTCGCCTGTAATATCACAAACTTGTACAGTCCGCATTTCTGATATAACCGGTACCGATGAAAAGCTAGGGATTAGTTCTGTTAAACCATAAATTTGTTATTATCTGCAAATTGCAATAGTAATAAACGTTACAAACAGTATTTATAGTACCCGGAAGATGGCTGACTTCCAACATAGGGATCGGGATAAGCAGAATATGAAATTCATCAGTTGAATGTACAAAGTTTCCAGTTTTCGCAGCAGCTGACAATTTTAATGCTATATATATAAGAACGTTAAGTTCGAGTAATGGGAATTGGGAACTTGTTAACTGCGTTGAGTATAGTCAAACTTTTCGAACATCTTTCCATCTCTTTGTGCTCCGTGAGGAGATATTAATTTGTTCTGTACAAGCAATTAAATAATTTTTATTGCCTGTTCTAGTCATGCAAGATACCTAAAAAATTTCAGGCTTATTTCCGGTTTTGCAGACGGTTACTGGTCAGCGCACCGATCAATGCATTTCAAAGAATGAAAATGCAACGTGCCTTTAAATTTAATATGCCACAATAAACAATGTTTCAATCTCTCTCAATCTCTGCAATGTTTGAATACAATGTTTATTGAAATTTTGAAGCAGCGAAGCAAAAAGTACTGCTGGCGGATTTCATTTCGGAGAGTTTCCGAAAAGCTAAGGATCGGATCTTTAGTTGTAGAACTGCGTCGCAATATGTACTACGGTATCCCTGCAAGTACTTTTCATTCTCTTTCACATTACAGACACTTCAGTGTTGAAAACGCATCAGGAGAACTTATTTTAAGGTTCTAAGATTAAAAAAATTGCGGCACCCAATTATGCTACTTTTTCGTTACAATCCCTAAAGATGATGCTGTAGATCGCCTTCGACCTCCTGGTTCTTGCAGTCCTCGTTGTCGTAAACCAGGGTGGTTTTTTCAATTGCGCTGCCGTCAGTAATCAACAACTGCACAAATTGGAGAAAATACAGGTAAAGTTATGAAAACCGACGTACCTCCCTTATACTACAGAGTAAGCGACAGTAAAGAACATTTCCGGTTTTCGGCCCTCGAGGCTCGGATAAGACTTTCTGTTACTTCTCAGTCTCAAGTCTTCGCTACCGAAATGTGCAAATTGTATCGACAATCGACTTTCCGTTCAAAGGTCACAACCTATTCCCGTTGGCAAACTGCCATTGCATGCTCTGGCGAAAGCTTTGAAGATTTAAATAGTGAGCCCTCGAACGGCACAGAGTCAGTCCTTTGAAAGATGCTTCTTGTGGTCGTTTTTGCCCGTGAAACTAAGTTGCCAGATATCATTATTCAGCCCTCTAGTAAATAATTCGAGTTTCAATTCATACAAGTCACTCATTCGGCTGCAGAAACACGGGGAAAGTTATGAGAAGCAACGTAATCCCCTTGTATATTTGGTTGATTACTGTTTGGTATCAACACTTCACAGTTCACATTCGTGGTACAATAACTCGTATTAGCAATCTAATTATAACCTCGGTTGTACGCACACAACATATTGTAAATATCTCCGTAATTGAAATGTTTTTAGTCGAAATAAATGCTAATTATATATTGTACATGCCAAATATTTCAATAACAACTGCGCATCAATTAAGGGCCTCATGATTATACCACCGGCGGATTCTGATTGGATTGCTCTACCGCCAGTGTATGGAGAAAAGAATAAAAGTGTACCCCGCGCTGCATTGGATAATTCCGGAAAGTATATGGATTTGTGCATGCTTGATTCGGTTTACGGGAAACACCGGTGCGTAAGGCAAGCACATTAGCGTTCAGCTGCAAAACATGCCCTTTAGCAGCATCCGTACTAGGGAAATACGATCCGCCTAATTGACAACATACCCAGTCATTCAGACGTCAGCACTGATATTTTCCAAGAATATCTGCTCATCTTCCCGTTAGGTATCCACAAATCCTCCCGTTTGCAGCTCGGTGCACGCTGCAATTGTTTTGATAAATATCATATATTATTATGTACATACCGGTGCAGGTTGCGCCAGCCGCTGTACATGTTATAGCCGGCTAATTATCGTATTGATTGAATCTTTTACTGGATGCATCTGACTGTGTATAAAGCCGGCAGAAGAAGCAGGTGCAGCACCTGCTAATTACGACCATAGAGATCAAACTAGACTCGGCCGCGTTCTGTTGCAGTATCAACTCGCAGTCGACTGTTACGGTGCATTTTTCCGGTTTCGACAGGATCGCGCAGTGAAGCGTGCGTTGCACGCAGCCAGTCAATCGATGGCTGCCAGCAGAGTGTGGATACGTTGTTCTACGGTTATGTCGCTGCAAAATTTCAAGGTTTTTTTTCTAACAAATCAGTTGATGTTACAGAATCAATAAGCTTTGTGCATCGACAAATTGGGCTTGTTTTGCATCGTATGACAAGAGACGTTATGGGAACGCGCGAATCAAGACAGAAATTCGTACTTTATATATGTAGATTAGTACATCATGTTAAAATTCAGTTTCCTGTGTAATATAATATATGTGCAGCTGATCAATATTGTAGAACAACCTGGATAGATTATTATAATACTGGTGGCAATCGACGTCAGCGTGCAGCTGACTTCGGCTCGATTATGTTAAATTACCCCGGCCGGCCGGCCGGCGCTTTGAAACACACGTACTGTTGTACGAGTACACGTCTTTATACACAGTACACTACTCTGACGCAATTAGGACCTGATACTTGATTACGCCTGTGTGTACATACACATCGGCCGCCGCATACACCAGCCATATAGCGGCTGACTGATTATATGCAAGTGCGCACGTGGCGCTGGCTGTACTAACCTGATCACTCGAAGCCATATCGATAGATCGAAAAGAAGAAAAACATAACCAGCTGGCGAAGCTGCAGCATTTTCAGTTGTTAGTATATCGCGCCGCGTGAGCTCCATATTTTTATATTCTTTACTTGCCGTCCTGGTAGTTGTTTAGCACTCGCGTTGGCTTCTCGTTTTCACCGACGAGAACCCCGTGGACCGTGCTAAACCTAACAGGCGCCCCCCATTCCTATTATATGGAGTATTAGTAACTTCTTTGGGAACGACGTACCGGAAAATCGTCCCGCTCATCTTTCCTATGTGATACTAGTCAAAGGCCAGTACCCGTACTGGAAAGATTCTCAATTTGTTATTGCCTGTGTTAAAAGTTACTTGTTATTTCGCACGCGCGCGCCCGATATTTGATGTTATAAAATTGTTATTATGTATATATTCCCCTCGAATCCATGGATGATCGGTCGTCTAACAAGTCCAGTATTTATTCACATCGTCGTACACCGCCATCACCCAGCACCAGCAGCCGCTACGCGGCACCCCCACCGGTCAGCTCCCACCTAGCTGACCGGCCCCCGCTCACATCTACCGCGGAATCCTCGACCCCGCCCCCATCGGGCACGTACCCGTTGGGCTACCCCACCGTCACCGTTATGGCCCCCATCGGCTACTATCAACCGCATTTCTACGCGGCCTCCGCCGCAACTCCCACCCGCTACTTTGGCAGCCTCGAGCCACCCTCCCGGGTGCTGCCATTATGGAATCTCTACTCCGTCCCCGGTCCACAGCCGCCGCGTGCGACCAGCGTCATCCGTCACACCGGTACCAACGCTCTGCCCAGTATTATCCAGCGAGCTCCGAAAATACCCAGTCCGCCGCGACCGCCACCCGAGGAGGACGGTGTAGTCAGCAGAAAACGACGGCGGAAATCCGCCCGTCGTTTCCCCCTCCTGGAAGCCAGTTTGCCCGAGAGTCCGACACTACCCAATCCCTCCACGTCCCATGCGGTGTACGCGAAATTCAACCGCGAACGCCGGAAAACCTACATTGGGGAGATGGAGTCGTATCGGTCGCGGATGCGGAAAGTGGTCGCTGAGTCGCGGGTGACGTTGAATGGGATTGAGGCGGAAAAGGGGATGCTGTCAGCGGAGATTGACCAACTGGGGCAGGAGCTAACGAAGAATGACCGACTCATGTCCGTCCTGAAATCTCTCAGTCGGTAACGTAACATCATAACTGCGCAGTGCCGGTCATTAGAGCCAGAAAGGTGGTTTTGAATTTGCCATGATCTGCGCCGTCTTAATTGCTGTTAGGCAGGCGCGTTGTATCGATCGGTTCCACGCGCCACAGGGAACGCTACAGTGTACGCTTTTGCTCAGGGTCTATGAGTATGAATTGACATGTTCTACGGATATCTTTGTTAGATTATTTTTTGTTGATTTATCCCAGGAAAAATTATGTTGGTGTTGGTTGCGAATTCTGTACAAAATATGACTTTTAATCTCATATATATTCGTATATCTTGCTGTATATAAAGCACAATTGACTAGACGCACAAGTTTTCTAAATGTATTAGTGTATCTTACATTGTTTACATATTTACATTGACAATGATTGTACATCGTTCAATAATCTCTCTTTTTTTCTGACATTCTTTTTTGGAAAGTTCAATAAAGAAACTGCCAATCCTGTTCATTAATTATGTGGTAACAAGGAGAAGATCATGAATTGGCCATATGAGCGTATGATAAAACAGGTTTATACCTAAATCTCAGACAGCTGGCTACCCAAGACTTAGTTGGCATGTTTCTCCATTTTCCGTGCTTGTAGCGCACATGATTATTGGAATTTACTAGTAAACATTATCCATCGGATATTAAATTTCTCGGTTAAGAGATGTGCTTCCGGCAGAAAATCGCCGCGTTTGTCCAAGGTATTCGCAAACAGCAGTAAGCGCCGGCTTATAATACGAAATTACGTCGATAACACGGAGATATATATCGTAGAATTGTGTGTATCTGTATCTGTACATGCACATGTGCAGTCACGTGTTTACACCTGGCACTTGTCGTTCTACACATGCAGTAGAAGTATGCAATATGACTGATGAAACAGCTATCATATACATGTGCACAAGTCAAGTGAAAAATCTAACAAAAAAATAAAAAATAAAATAAGTAAAAAATTAAATAAAAATAAAAAATACAATAAAATAAGAAAAGAAATGAAATCAAAAATAAAATGAAAAATTATAGTAAAACGCTAAATAAAAATAAAATATATGTAAATAAAAATCTTTCACATTGTAAGAATGGCATTAAAAAGACGAAGAAATGATACTTTAAATATATAATATAAAATTCCAGATAAAAAATAACAAGATGTATAGCACAATATGATAAAATAAATACGAAAATATTAATCGCGCGGCAGCAGCATGCACTGATTGAAAAACTTGCCAGAAAAACTCTGTTCCACACACCGAACATGGAAAACGAATTTTAGAAAAACATGTATCATACATATTATCGACAAATGTGCAGACAATGCTATGATACAACCGTTAAGTAAGAATAGCGTGCCAAATGCCACACACACTGTCGTCAAGGTAGATGACATCTACCTTGCTGTCGTTGTGTTACGCGCCCACATATTTACACCACGTCATGTCGGCATTAATTGTTACTACAAACGTCTAGCTGGAGTGTATATCCAACGTGTCAAGTTTTTCCGCGAAATATGATGTTTCGTAGAAGCTTCCCCAAAAAAACTGGTGCACTGCATATGGGAAATTCCCGGCTTCAGAGCTTGGATTTGTAGCTGAAGTGTTACCGAATGTTCTCCGATTGTTGATTGTGATGTTATGTTCAGACTATCATGGTAATGGTGGCGGAAAACTAGTACCACAGATCTCCTGACCAGATAAGCGCTGACAAGACGGAAATCTTGATGTGTTGAAATGCTTATGTATATGTTGTATAAATATAGTAAATATAAATAAAAAATAAATGTTTAAGTTGTATAAATATAGCATATGTTGTATATGTGGTATAAATATAGTAAATATAGATAAAAATATAAATGTATATGTTGTATAAATATAGTAAGTACACATAAAGCATGCGCACGTGAACATTGGTATACCGTACGGCGCACGTGAAAAAACGCTATACTGTACGTATACAAAAATTATACATACCTAATAATTATGATTACAACAGGATACTTATATATATATATGCTTGTACATAATATGGTACCGGCCCATTGTAATCATAATACATAGTACAATATGATATAGTACAGCTAACAGTATTGTACAGTATGTTTAACACTACGTTACCTATATTATATTGTACGTATTTAGTATGTAATATTATTATTATTATACCGCTACACTTCACTGACTATTGGAAATTTTCGAATTGTATGAGCTTTTTAATTTAGTTGCTCAATGGGTTTATTATTACAACAACAAGAAAACGATATAGATATAATATAACAAAGCACGTTACATATGTTATATACCGAGTGCGTAAATTGTAAATTTTGCAGGTACTGTTGCTGCATTTATGCAGTATATTTTCATCCTCTCTAGCGAGGATAGTTCAAATTGTATTGACATTTTACTAATAACCCTGAGCAGTGAGGAGGTATTAACAACCAGGATATCAGACGTACGCCGCATATAATTATATAGAACAAGATTAATTATAATTTGCGCACAACTGCGCAGTAATAAAAACCAGTAATTTTCATGGAAATTGCGTAGAAGTACGATTTATTCTCGCTGTCAAGCATAAGACTACCGGTACCTTACGTGACGATCACGCAATTGCGTACATCTATCCACACATCAACAAGTTCCAGGGCGTATGGTGTAGTGGCTAGCACGTCGGACTCTGAATCCGTCGACCCGAGTTCGAATCTCGGTATGCCCTTTTT
>JAQGAU010001477.1:0-19156 GCA_034698045.1 Paramacrobiotus richtersi | reverse complement strand
TGTTTGTACTAGACCATGATGCCGGGGATTCAGTGCGGTATTTCGGTTTCCGCTGCTCACTGATTGTGGTACTTGACAGCTTCTGGCTGGTGTTCTGTCTCCGGATGTGTGGCGATGGCGATCATTCCAACAGTTGTAGCTATTTCGCCTCTAGATTACTTTCTCTCGATGTCTGTGGATTTCGATGTCTGTCACTTGCTTCTTTCTTTTAGTGAAGAAGTTTGCGCTCCATGTTTGTTTTTTGTGTATTGCATACTGCCAAATTATGTCCAACGCCCAGAGGGGACGATGTCCCGTTGCGGAAAGACAATAAATCACCATTATAGTTGAATATGACTAAACAGGTCTGCGTACAGGTAATTTTAAGTCGATGCTGCCGTCGTTTGTCCACATTTTGTACTGGGGTCACCCCGTAATGAAAACTGACCTGGAATTATTATTACCTGGAAATTAATAGTGGAAACTGGTAATAATTGTTATTTACTTGCCGGTCTCTACAGGATCGACAAATTACCGTGACGGTGTGACCTGAATTCGGAAAATGGCAATACAAAGCATAAAGACATTAAAGGCAGAAAACGAGCCCATTTTCAATAAGAATGTTGAAAAAGCTTTGGATGGTATTGGTAAGACTTATGGTGATCGTCTCAGAAAGAAAGGATTTGGCAAGGTAAGAAAGCTAACACAAATAAAATGGCTATATCCGGAAGTTTCTGGTTCTGTTTCCGTAGGCCCACCGTGTTCTCAAAACGTTCTTGGAGAGCGATGAAACGCAGTTCCGAGTCTGGCTTGAGGAAATAATTAGGCCGAAAAACGTGGACACCAATGACACCAGTGACCACGCTACGCCATGCCATTCACGAATGTGTAATGTTTTTGGAGAAGTACACGCGCGATTATCCCGGTTAGAGTGAACTTACGAGTGTTAGAGCGGTACACCTCTCTGTTCAGGACGTAGTACGCCTGTTTGTTCTCTGTGTGCGGTGCCTTGTGCTGTTTGTCCGTGTGCAGCGTGTACGTACACGTGCCCATGACAGAACCAGCACGTCGCTGGTTCAGGGGAGAAACGCGGAAACACACGACATAAAGGCATCTGCCCTTTAATGGCGTAATCGACACACACACAGGCCTAGCGCAGTAGCGCTGGCAAAAGACGGGACGGCATCTGACCAAGATCGAGCCAAAAACCAACTGATGAATGCTGGCGAGACGGCATGCGCAGCATGCCTGTCGAGCTGCATGAAATCAAAAAGCGCACACACAACGCAGCGGCACGTGTACGTACACGCTGCACAGACACAAACAGCACAAGACACATCACACACTGAACACACACAGAACAGACAGACGTACTACGTCCTGAACAGGGAGGCGTGCCTCTCCAACACGAGTTACCTTCAACAAATCTCCGTACCCGATATGTTACTAGTATGACACTAAAAAAAACACTGAAAAATATTGATGTCTCTGTTGTATATCAACGTTGCTAGCTTATACTGTTTCTTCGCTGCTGAAATCTCCAAACACTTTCAGGTCGTTCCCTGTCGGAAGCGAATCTGGAAGAAAAACTTTCTGATGTTCTTAAACGACTTCTGGACTGCGAACCGGCGTTAGAGTTTCATGTTTGGAGGATTGTTTCAGCGCAAGAGACTGCGATGGATCAGCAGCGGTCTGTGTATCGTGTCTTGACCGCCACATTGGAGCTTACTTACGAGATCACCGAGGAACAAAAGGATGCAATCAAGAAAGAGCAGTCCTGCGCGTCAAAACAAATGCAAAAGATATTCGACGAAGTTGTGGTAAGGTCTACCAAACCTATGAAATACAGTAAGGCAATGCGCATTGCAAGACAATTTTAAAAAAAACTGATTTCTTGAAGGAACTTCTGACAAAATATAGCAAAGTGTGTACGTTTACGAGATGCTCAAAGAAACACACCGCTTGCAGTATAATCGACCATTTCCGAACCCTTGTGCCTATTGAGCCTGACCGGATACCCGGAACGCTCTTGTCCAACAAAAAGAGGTCGGTATATATTTCACGTTTCTACTACATATCGACGTCGCCAGCATTATGGCCGCCCCAGATCGCGCTTCTGTATGAAATATTAGACTTCATATTGGTATTCCTAAATTGCAAAATTAACAGCAGTACGACCCCTGCCAAAGCTCCGAAACATGGAAAAAAGAGCGATGTAAAAACAACAGATATCGAAGTACTAACTGAGCGGATAACCGTCGAAGTCTTTTCATCGACTGACACTGCTCAAAAGAGGTTAGTGCCACTCAGTTAGAATCGCTCCTCTGTTGTGAACAGTTCTAACGCATTGCTACAAATCGCAAACAATAGAGGTGGGAGAGCACCCGTGGCCATGATGGGAAAGCAAAACCCGAAGACGCATGAAAGAAAAATGAGCAAAGAGCGTTCGGAAATTCTGGAAAGCCAACAGTATCCAAACCTAGCGAAGAATCAGGTTTGTTGTCCATGAATACGATGACCATGTAGTCTCATGATTATTTGGGCTTACATTCCAGCCAGATAAACTTTACGCGTTTCACATCACATACTTGTTTCCGTGTCACTTCACCTAACGAAACCCTTACATAAACAGCTTTTATCTGATCACATGTATGTATACAGCGAAATTTCGGGTGTTCACTTCTGTTCAACGAATTTGTCAGATGACAGGGAAGATTTTCGTAGATCTTCCTTACGATAATGTTTTTAGTCAACCGAAGCGACGCGAAGGCCCTCTGTACTTAGCTTAAAATGAGTTTCTTGTTGAGCATCTACGACTGCAATTACCTAATCGGTTTCAAAACACCAGGAAATTAATTTCAAAACTTATTTTGAGCAAGTATAGATGATCTTCGCTTCGCTTTGGTCGACAAAATCTGAGCCCTGCTCTAAAAGTTTTGTCCTTGCCAGGGCAAAATTTCATTATGCAATTCATCATTCGTTTTTGCTGCCTAAAGTGATCTGTAGGAATCCCGGTATGCCAGAATTTCGTAATGTGAAGGGACCCAGAAAAATTCATAACGTGAAAATTTGTCATGTAAAGTGTATCTGGCATCCTCGTACATATCCCGGAAGCCCATAGCTAGCATAGAACTTCTGGAAGCAGTTTGTGTTATCAATGCGCTGCTAAACTTCTCGGGGATCGCGCAGCCTTATGTTACAGCAAAATAACCTAGACTACTAGAGTAGTAACTATTATCCATCCTCTATCTGGACTCTTCAGGTCCTGTTCAACGGGTTTAGAAAACAATGCCTTATTTACCTTTCTCTTTTCACCTTAGCCCCAACGCAGTACGTCTAACGATACCATGTGAGAGCTGCTTCTAACCGAAGCCGCACGCTAGTAATTAAGAGGACTACTGGTAGATGCATTGTTTCTATATTAGACCATGAGCGTTTGCAATTTTCAAGTGTCACACCGATTTATAAATTAGCTGTTGTACAGAAATTTACACCAAAAAACTCCCGAAAAAAACGAATCTTTATGTCGAAACGCAGCCAGGTGTGCGCTGCGCGCCGACACACATAAGTACATCGGCGCACATACACATACGAGTTCGCCTGAACGACGCCGATTTCTGAGCGGAAATTCATTCCACTTTCTGCTGGTTTTATCTTCCTGCTTGAAGTATTTTTTATTTTCTTCCCCAGTCAGATAAATTATCACAATAACCCAAAATTCATCTTGTGTGGGCTGGCAAATAGTCAAACTTCGCATGCTGATAAAGATTTTTAACAATTAGACATACGTTTAAATCTGGCTGCCGATTCCGCGATAAAAAGATAAAAAAACCCTTGAGCCTGGCTACCCGGCTTTTCAGCAGATTTGTGATAATCGCAGAAGAGGATTCTGAACAGGCACAAAGCAACTTCTTAAAAAACACAATAGCGATAAAACCAGCAGTGTACAGGATCGCTGCAGTGATCTCCATCAGGAAAGAAAGGCAGGAGCCCACTGCCTGAACATTTCAAAAAGCAAAAAAGTAAGTCATATAAAATATTTAAAAAAATTAAACAGTTAAAGCCCTTCCAGTGCAGGCTGCCGTGTATGATCTCTCATCATAATTTCTCTTAATTTCTATCTTAGCTAAATTCTGCTGGTACCTGCAGTCAAATCTTCTCCTAACTTGCAATAAATCAGTAAGATTATCCAAACACAAATCAGCAAGATAATCGGGATAATACGGCCAAGAACCTGATCGAACTGTCAGCACGCAGAAACAAGCGTTTCGTTACTGCTGTGCTAACAGACAGCCGGGTACCCAGGCCAGAATATGATTTCCAAACGTTGACAAATCAAACCACATACGATCAATCGGTTTTAAAGACCAGATTGTAAAAAGTAAATGATTTGTAAGGATTTCTCTACACAGGAAAACGAAAACTGAAAGAAAAACTGAACTCATTCGGCAGGCTGATGATTCAAATTTGAAATGAATTTGATTTAGTCGAGTCGACACGGCTGGTGTCAGTTATCGTTTCAGACCTGGATATTTTAAACGTAAGGCAATGGGGAAACGCACAGGCGATGTGATAAATCGAGCATGTGCAAACGTGCTAGGAGGGCGGGTTTATCCCTTCACATATAAGGCCCTTATGTGTTCAAGGTAAAAGCCCCGCCTTTGCCTCTACAAATAGCAGCGAAGCGCGGCAAGTCATCGGCCCTTTGTCATTTTCGTAAATGTCTGTACAACTTCTGATTAATAAATCGGTGTGACACTTGGAAATTGCAAACGCACACGGTCTATTCATTGTTCACTCTATATTCAGGCGGGCAGTTTATTACACCTTTACTGCTCCAAGTTAATGGTGTGATCTTTTGAAACCTTGGTTTGAAACAGTGCAACAGTGTGGTTGACATCTGACTGTTTCTAGTGGAACTCCCAAAACTACCCCAGTTATGCAAATATCTGCAAGCTGCCGTTATGGTTCTCGACAAAGGCATGGTCCCTCATGGATTACGAGTGATTATTGGTGTACTCGAGGACTATCCAAACAGAGATTTCGAATATTTTTCCAACGAATACGGTGGGCCAGGCTCAATTTTCATCCATTTCGGGTTCATCTTTGCGCATGGCACTTCAGCAGTACATGCGAAGGCTGCCGGAGGTATGGTGCAGGATGTGCTGGACGGTCTACGTGAATCCACTGGGTCCACCTATCGAATGGTCGGCGAACAGGGTATTGAGCTGGTTAATCGGTTTGGATGCGGGAATGTGGTATCTAAGACGCCGGACAGCTGCAGCGCCATTTCATCCGAATCTGAGCATTATGAAACTGACGATCCGATTATTGTGATGGAAGTTGGATTTACCAATGAAACTCTCTTGGGATTTCTCCTGCAAGCGGCAGCGTACCTGGGGCCAACTACGCCAGTACAAGTACAATGAAGTACTATTTGGAGCATTTGTTGATGATGATTATTTACGTCCATTTCGTCTGAGACTGTTCATCTTCGGCAAAAGAACTGCACCGAAAATCAAAACACAGATTTTTGGCGACTCAGGTGCTGCATGCACGTCAGAACCTCTTCCAAAGAGGGTCTATAGCTCTATGGCGGGAAAACAACTGGTTCTGAACAAAAATTTAGAGGATTACACAGATGATCAGCTCGCCGATATGTTCGACATTGATATTCTCGCTATCATAGAGGTGACAGAGGAAAACGTTCAAGACGAATCGCGGCTACAGATTGAGCTACCACCGCTGCAGCTACCCGGTGTGAACGGTCCATTGAGTTTTGATTTTCGCGTTACCATACGCAATGTGCGAACGGCTTGGATAAACTGGGCACAAAGACGGAGGGCAAGTCAAAACTCTGGTAACCAATAACGGCAGCATCGGCTTGGTCACGGACGTCATCCAGTATCGTTTCCGCCCTGCAGGAAGGGCGCTGCCAGTTGTCATGTTCAGCACCATCCCGTAACTAAAATTCGTTACCATACATTTTTCGACTTTACTGTGAACCAAACCACTCGGTGCCGATAGCCGTGACCAACCAATCCATTAATCAGCAGTACACACCCTGCCAGCCACCACATTCCACATTATTACTACCTATTTTATTTCAAGTTTCTTGTGCCAGTTCATTTAAATACGCATTAACGTTATAGATCTTGTTCGCCTGTAAAGCACGTACAAGGTCAACCTGTTGATAGGCTTGTCCGTCCATCTTGTTTTCACTACAGGTCATGCACATACGCACCGTACCTAATGGTGAACGGATCGAGTACGTCAGAAGAATAAAGTTGTTGCTGTTGTTGTCAATGATAGTTCTGTTTCAATCAGCAGTCAATCCTACATTTAATTGCACAAGCCACGATTTACGGGCATACCGACACAGTCGGTATTCTCTATGAAAACCGCTTTTCACAATAACCCGTGTTCTTCTGCATTGAGGAGCAAATTATCCACACTTAAAAGTAGAATAACTACGAGTTGATTATCGATTCAAGGCTGCCATAAAGCTGAGCTACAGCCAAGTGCAGCAAAGGTGCGGGTCCTGCAAAACCTCCGCAACGTGGTACCAGAAATAGCACTTTTTAGAGTTTTTGAGGGGAAATAGCAGCTTCTTTAAAAGAAATAAAATCTGAGCTCTCGAAGCAGCATTCAAATATTGCGACCGTGAAGTTGTGAACATTTCTACTGGGTTACTTCGGAACGATGAATATTAGAACGGCGTACTGGACAACGGCCGTTTTGGCCTGGAACCGTTTCGCGGCGAGTTATTACCCGGACCGATATACCGAAAATTTTAGCGTTTGAACCACGGTTCTTTCTACGATTTCTTGCTGGATAATCTCCGGTTCTTTTAACAGTTTAATTGTGGTAAACATTGCCGGTCATTTTTACCCGCTGTCCCCTTCGGGCCATTGCACGGAAGCACCATTTATATCTTCGCTATACGATTTCGTCAATGTTATGTCTGGGCCGTTCCCTTTGGCAATACAAGGAGTTGGCCATGTACTGGTGGCAGTGAAGCTGTGGAAACGCAGCCACGTGCATGCAGAGAAACAGGAGATCAATGAAAAACAGAAACGGCAGATTATGTTGAGTAAATTGCTGATTGTGACGTATGTGTGGAACCTGGTGTGTTTTATGCCGGTACCGATCTTTCATACGGCCTTCCCGGGATTTTGGACCGGACATGAGACGTGGTTGTTGTGCCTGCGGACGCTGGAGTTGTGTGGATCTGCTGGAACGCCGGTATGTTAAGTACTGTATGAATACGAGTACGAATGTGAAGTACTCGAATGTGAATAATTATATGAACGCCGGCACTGAAAAAAACTGAAAGAACTTGCTGAACTTTACGCAAGGAGGGAGTTTTGGCTGTACGGTTTTAGGGGTTTAGATATAGACATGCCCGCCGGACTCTTTTCACGGTTGCCCATTTTGCACACACACACTTTTCATAACCTTCGTCTTCTTTTTTTGCAGGTCATCTTTTTGTTGCTGGGAACCGAATATCAGGCAGGTTTCAGAGCGATAATTGCACGAATCTGTATTCCGTAATATGCGGCACAGTTTTTGGCGTTAGCGTTGACTGATTCAGCTCTTCTCTTTTGTTGTCTACTACACCATGGCAGAATTTGGCAGCTAAATTAGGATCTTTTTTCCGCCGTTAGACGTCACAACAACTGACAGCAAGTAAAGCGATTCAGTATTAATGATCCTGTTAACCTTATGTTTTATCTGTAGAGGACAATTTAGCATTCTGGGCTAAGTGCCGAGATTATTGTTACCTACTGTAATGTACATGCGCATGACGGAGTCCCCGATCTGAGAAATTAGGTTTACGGACATAATAACAACAAGTAGTATATCGTTCTCGATTACTCCTATAGCCGAAATGAAAAAGCTGGCCAATGATTTTCGGAAACGAATGGACATTACAGCGAAAGTGCCTGGGTGCAGCGTTAATGCAAAGGCCGGCAAATAAATCTATTGGCGCCAAAGCGCGGTCTTCCCTAAAACCGTCACTGCACACAAATACGACCCGGTAAGAACGAGCACCGTAGTTGACACTGTAAAACAATTAAATTCTGACAAAAGAGCCCAGGAAGCAAGCATTACACAGTTTTCAACCAGCATCGTACTGTAATAGAACAAAAACTCTTGAGCGTTAGTGTCGCGGAACCTGAAGATTCTGAAATGATCAAAAAACGTGGCGCACGGATAGAAGATCCAGATTGACCAACGCTCAAACGTCTCTTCCCAAAGATAAGTAGATCGACGAATGGGATAAATCAGCATGACAATACTTTTGTACGAGCCTTTGCCAAGTATGCCCGCACGGAGGCCGCTGACAATGACTATTGAATGGATTGCAAATACTCCGCTAATCCACGGCGCCAAGCAGGTAAGGAAGAGTATAATGATGACAATGCGCACCGTTAGCATTAATAGTCGTGCCACATACCACACAACTTTCAAAGTTATCGCATCCTTCGAGCCGAAATACTCTGCGCCATGTTTTCCAATCGGGATATATTCATTTGGAATGTTGACTGCTCCGTACACTATAATCAGGATGCCCAGCACTACTTTGACTATATTCAGCCAGTTGTCAGATGCAGCTGTGTGAGAATCTTTATCCAAGAACTCCTGCAAACAGGAATGTGGAGTTGTTTTGGATTAATACATCCACAAGTCAAAGATCAATTACCCCCAACAAAGTTTCCGTCAACCGATCTAAGGTTTGCTTGTGGAAACCTTCTCGGAATATTTCGAATGAAGACATTAAAAACGAGCAGTCAGGGCAAAGGGCAACAATCACCATTTCATGTGGTTGTTCTTCTTAGAGTGAGCTTCAAACGGATTTTTGCCGTTCTGATTTGATTTGAAATGTGAATCAAAGCGTTTCAAATACATAGACGTCATCATAGACGCTCTACCACGCCCCGCTTTGATGTGATTTGAAATGTGAAACTTGTGATGCTTTGAAACCATCCCTAGTTCATCTCATGTACAGTACTCTGGATGTCTAAAGTTTTTATTGATCTGCAATATGCACGCGCTGTTTTTGATTTGTGCCAAACAATATCACGTGGACTGGGCGCTGTTAGTCCCCTAGCTCCGCATGGTTGTTGCGGAGACCGTTGCGCGCCATTGCGATTCTTTAAGAAAGACATCAAATGTTCGGAAACCAGATATCGTCGAGTGCCAGATACTGAACTACCGAGTACCACATAAAGCATCTGGAAGGCATATTACCGTATCATGTCCTTAGCCGGGCAGTCAGTTGGCAACCGAAATTCTCGTACGTAAAACCCTGATAGCTAACGGGTCTTTCCGAAGCGGAAGGACTGTACATGTCGTCTATAGGTTTAAACTCGAGACCTCACCTGCAAAAGGAGAAAGGCCTGCAGCGTCGTTTGGGGCAGCGTCTCCAAATAACACTCAATTAAACGCATGTTTTTGGTGAGGGAGTTATTAGTCTGTAGAACCCCGTATCTGAAAATAAGTCAAACGGGTTGCTAGAAGCCTAGGCTAGACGTACTTGTGTAAATTTCGAGCCCCTGCTGGCGGCACTGGAGCCATAAGGATGCGAAATCGGTACTAAGTAGTAAGTTATGAACCTTCTGAAATTCAGCTTTAAAATTCTTAGATCCTCAGCCCGTTAAGCCTAAAGCCATCCCACGTGGTTTATGATCTTTTATCAGACCTTATTCAATAAACTCTTGTAAGTAATGCGCTTCTAATTACAGTGCACGACAGAATACAGTCTACACAGCTCACTTGGTATTTAAAAATACTGTACAATATCTAATTGCAAGCAGCACACAAAACCAACCTTTTCTGCTCCTCTCTGTCAAGTGAAGCCAGTGTCCTTCCACGCTGCTTTATGCGGTGGCAAATGTACATGCAGTATCTGAAAGGTTTTAGCATAGTCATAGGTACTAACGCGCTACGCTACACCGACCAGCTCCAATAATCTCCGCAGCGGACCAACCTAATTACAGTCGGTAGAGTTGAAACGGTGTTGTATGCAAATTCTTCTGGTGGTAATCATCAAAAAAAACAAGCGAGAACAACAGATCTTGTTCGAAAACGCTGTTGTTGCTTACATTAACCCTTGCCTTACAGCTTGCGTATCGCCTTTAATCGGCTAGCGTGTTTTACTAACCTGTGCACGGGACCAAGTTGAAAAATGTGTATAATTATATCGCAGGTTGACAATGAGCGGAGATACATCCTGAAGGATACTGCAACAGATGAAGTGCTAATCAGAGCCAGTTTTGGTACTATTCCACATTTGCAGTTGTTGGACTGACATTCTTGGCAAATTATCATTATATTATCATCACAAATTGTCCGTACAGCTAATCATAAAATCATAATAAAGCTAAATCATAAAATCTTTTCAGTCACCGATGATTTGACAAATCGTTACTTACTATCACGCACATTGGTAACCCCATGGACCTCATCGTCGTGGCTGTGACTGAGCTGTGCTCGTCTTGGCACTTTATACATTAGATCACCTGCTCCGTTAATGAAATTTGTATGAGCTGCCAAGGTACGGAACGCTAAAAACGGCCATGGAAGCAGCATGAACAACAAAGTGGTCAAAGCCAAGGAAACTTCTCCATCAACGAAATATCGGATCATGAAAAACCTGTAAATACCTACTGTAGTTGGACGTAAGATTACACGTTTGCGAATTTTAGCTTTTTAGGGTACAGTTGCGCGTTTGTGGCCGGCAGAAAAGCCCCCACTGTGGCAAAAGCCCACCCCCTCCCCAAAAGGCCCCTTCCCGGGACTTTTTTGCTAGGTGCCCTTGTAACAATCGTCAAACGCGTAACCCGTATTGCAGTTTTCTAAATTATTGTCTGGGAAGGAGACTTAACTGCCAATATCGATCTGGGTGAGGAACTTAGTTGCCGGTAGCGAGTGGCCCATCATGTAGGGAAGACTTCATGCTGGTCACATGCGTTTAACCTTTTCATGCCAAACGTATGTAAGTTTGCAAGAGTGATGGGAGATTATTAAGAGGATCGTACTTGGCAGATATAAAAGGGGCTGGGTGGCATGACCTACAACTTGGTTGCCTCGTTGTATGGTAACATCGGTTTGGGATGGGAACTGGCGTCGGCAACGCGTTTTAACCACGCTAGCGCCGGTTGTGGTTCCAGGAAGAAGAATAGAATATTCGTCCGTATCTATGTCTATAATCTATATGTATTACCGCAGTTAGATGCCGCCTCAGATGCTCAAGTTGACAGTAACTCAACCGGTTGTGAAAGCAGGTATAGCCATAGGCAGACCAGGATCGAGAGCGGCATACAATGCAATAGCTGCGCAAAACAGACAAGGTCTGATTTCGGCTTCGTCGAATTTTCCAATGAAAGGTTACCGTGTCCGATTTTCCAATTTAAAAAAAAGCGCTCCCTGCTGACTCTCGACGAATGACGCATACATAAACAGTCGTCGCATCGCGATCCAGCCTAGTTTAATCCTGTCAATTTCAGATTTTCGCAGTGGCGTCGCCAGAAGGCAGCTCGCGTGCTACAGTCAGAACCCAACTATGTGTGGAGCTTTACGATTAAATCCAATACATTTTGGGCCGATCCGCAAGGAACCAATAACGCTGTTTCAAGGGTGATAGAACCTAATTTTGTCACCTTGAGTTGCCGCTGATGCGCGTACATGACAAAAAAACGAAACTGTTGTCGGCGAAGCGCAATTTAGATCAAACCGTGAACCGGGGACCTTTGTACACGACGGCAGAAATTCCCGTGCTAAAAGTTCGAGTGGTTGAAATGGCTGTCTTTGTCATGCCTTAGTGCTGTAGCCATTGAGATGCACGTTCAGCTGCTTTTAGCTGTTCCTGCTTGACACAATCGACTGTAGCTTGTTACGAAAAAAATCCGAAAATCGAAATCGTACCAGTCAAATCCCAAGTCGGCGATATAGGGTAGCATTCCAAAACACAATGCAAAACAAATATCTCCACAGGCTCCCCAGCTTTCAAACTTCTTACTCAGGCAAGATATGCAGCCACTAGTCCTCAGGCGATCACAGACACCGGGCGAAGTTCCTGCATCACATACGTATGTATGTTCACGTATGTCAATAAGTGACAGCATATATATGTAAACGCGGCTGCAAGTAATCTGTATTCTGTACTGTACTGTATCTCTATGGCAGTTACAGGTGTATTTAGCAGCACTATGTGGCAGACAGGGTTATGTCTGCCACTCACAATCAAATTTTGTACAGGCATATTTCCGCCGCCGCCGCACCGCAAGCGCCGGCAGGAATGTAGACTGTTATTGGCGGCCGTCGAGTGAGCAACCGCCCAGGATATTCAAACGATTTGTTTAGCTTTGTATGTGGTTTTATTATGCGGCAGTGGCAGAAATTTGCCTGCATAAAGTGTGAGTGGCAGAAATAGCCCTGTTTGCCAAGAATTTAATTTTGCCCTTCACACTTATGTGACCGGTAAAACTGCTCGGACGGCAAAACCGTCAGGCATAAATTTTTCCACAAATGTTAACCAAAAACGTTGTTATCCCCGACGTTCCGCCTGTACTGGAGACACCAATCTAAGGGTTACCAGGACACTTTTGTCCGAACCCAGTAATAGCCAGTTTTATCAGACATTTTTGCATGAGACCGGCAAGTGGTTAGTTTCAGCCGGATGCCTCAAATAATCAGCTGCATCCGGACCTGATTACTGGGTTCCCGTAAAACTGTCCGGCTGAAACCGACTACTGACTTCGGCAAACGTGACAGAATGAAACTGATCATTATTTCGACGGCAGCCGAAAATTCGTCCGGATGACTAGATTAGTGTTCCTAAAGCATCCAGAACCACGGTGAAGAATTTTGACGATGGTCTACGGTGGTACGCAGATTAAAAACAAAGCTGTTAACTGTTTCTGCAGAGTCTACACAGTCGGGATATCGGAAGGGAAATGTCCCACACATTGCGCTTACCATCTCGGCAGGAAAGCGTATTGAAAAGCGTGCGCACTGCACGACGTAGTTTCCCGAACGCTGGATGATCAATGCCGTCTTTGGAGAACATAGTGTCCAGTTCGTCGGCATGTTTGTTTAACAATCCCAGATAAGTCAGCTGTTCATAACGGCTCACTGGCTCCAAACTCCGAGCCATTTCATCTGCGTTACTGCCTGATGCGTCCGGCCAGCGACGTCTTCTTGTGATAAAATCATATGAGCGTGGAATCACCTCTTCTCTCTTAAAACGAGATGTGATAAAATGTGTGCGATCCTTCGCACACCGATATGACTTTTGCCAGTAGGCGTAAAGTAGTAACACGGCAATTGCAAAAGAACTCGAGCAGCTCAGTGCCACCGTGACAGATATCGAACAGCCTGAAGGCGTGCTCAGCGTCCATAAACCAAGTACTAAGCTGTTTTCAACCATCAACACAGTGTAATAGCAGAAAAATTCCGTGCTAGAGGGATATATGTCTGTCAGGGGATCGTAGAAATGGCAGAAGAAGGTACTGCAAGGGTAAAGTATCCATAGCGCAATACGCTTCCAAAACGAATTCCTTTCATTTAACAAATGAATATCTACCAGCAGGTCGCATCTCCATTTCCTTAAATAGTTGCTGTTGACAATGACTGCTGCTATCAGAACATGGATAATGACCACCAGAAAAAGATATCCCCCGAATTCAACGGAAAATAGCACTGTAATGGCGATTCGTACTGCTATTAATGAACACTTGCCAACGAAGTGAAACATTTGTGACGGCTTCTGCAAACTCCTGCTATTTGTCAGAATTTCGTACATTTCAGCAGCTGCAGTGAAGGAATTTCTTTCAAGAAGCATGCGCTCGATCTCATAATGTTCCAACGTCCACCATCTCTGTGGAACGGAAATTACGTCGATCAGTATGAGCAGTAATAAAAATATTCCAGTACAAATCTGGATATATATGGTCGTCGACAGGACTCTCGTTATTGACAACTCCTTCACAAGAATGTATATTTGGAGCGTTAACTGTGGCAGGTACCCCAAGTGCGTGCGTGCCACATTCTTCCTTTCAGTGGATTTTGCTGCCGCGACAACAAATATCTAAGCATCATTACAATATCTAGAAGCAGTGCGCTACGTACCCCGATGGAAGAGTTTCAAAATCATCTCGGGAAATAACAAAAATACGAAAGTCAAAACCGCCCAGGTGAGGTTTGAGTTGATCCCATAACAAACACATAAGGCACTGCAACCGGTAATAAATGGTGGAATGTGCAATCTACCGTTTGCGCATACGTAAGCCGTCACTGCTGACTAAATTTTGTTATTTTATCGACACAAAATATCTTACGTTACCAGTTTGCTCCGATGGCAGTTGCATTGCTTAGCATTCTCCATGGTATGCGTTTACCGCACGCTAAAGCTCGCAGGCCCCATTCCTTACAAGATTTCCACAAACTTGGTAGAAGCGCTTCTGACTCAGCCGTTCTGACTCGACGATCTATATCAAAGAAACAGTTAGAGGAACAATTAGAGTATCTGTAGTTGCTACTCGATGTGATAAACAAATTAAGATATGGTCCATGGTGAACTTCGCTGCGCATACAGATCCAGATTTTCTATCAATTTTTCTACGCGCTATTCGACAAGCCCAGATTCGTTTAGAATAATAAAAAGAACGGAATGGAACGCGCCGCGTTCTTTCAAGGAACATCCGCAGATATGGTAGCGCGACTCCATTAAGTCCATTTGCGACTTTTCGAAGCAGATTGCTGCAATTTTCCAGCCGCATGCGATTTTGTGTTGCAGGCGACAACGTGCAACATTCAACTGTATCACCGAACAGTGAAAGCTGCACGAAAAGATCGCACAAACCTTGTATTCAATATTTTGAAGAGTTGCAACATGTGTGACCGTCAAATATGTCCCCCCGGACATTATTGCCGGGTCCCCGTTGTAACCATCGCCAAAAATTTGACCCTGGAGAGGCTTAGTGAAACGAAGGACCTACTGCATTCCTGACCTACTGAGTAATAGGGCTGGACAGAAACTGGCTCAATCCGAGAACTGCCACCAAGCGCTACCACCGCCACAGGTGAGACCACTGACGAATTTGTCCAAAGGCGACATTATTGCCGGCTTTGCAGCGAGTGAGCGGGCATTATTCCCCCAGTACGGGGGACATTACTGACGGTAATACGGGGGACATTATTGCCGGTAGTACGAAGGACGTTGCAGAGAGTAAGGAGACATTAACAAGTAGCGCTCAAATTTTGACGCAACGTGCCCGATATCTGCACAACCATGAAAATCTTGGCATTCTAAGATCCGCCCCCGTACGCCAATAATGTCTTCCCCCCGTACTACCGGCAATAATGTTCCCCGTACTACCGGTAATAATGTCCCCCGTAGTACCGCCAATATTGCTACCAGCAATAATGTTCCCCGTATTGCCGCCGATAATTCGTCCTCCGTACTGCGAGAAATTATGTTCCCTCACTCGCTGCAAATCCGGCAATAATGTCACTTTCGGACAAGTTCGTCAGCGGTCACACTGGTGGCGCTTGGTGGCAGTCCTCGGACGGATCCCGTTTGTATCCAGCCCTGTTAGATCCTTGCATTTACCAAGCAAGTGCATGGGAGACATTTTTGGCGATGTTACAAAGGGGACACGGCAATAATGTCCGGGGGGACATAACTGACGGTCAGAAATATGCGACTTGTCGTACCGTTTATAGACATGCGATTTTCTGACAAACGTTGCTGTAGTTCACAAGTCGCATTCGATTTCCTCCGGAAATCGCAAGTACAAATCTAAACGCACCATGAGGCGGTGTTGTTATCTGTATATATAATACGTTTGGAGTTACGCCTCTTTTCTGTTTGTTGAGTCAGTCTGACTTAACTATACATCCAATCTTATCAAGCAACGTATCATTTTGAAGCTCAAACATTGTAGTTTTGCAATGAAAGTCTAAAACCGAAGAAAAGTAATCCATTCACGAGAATCGGACATTTTACTGGGAAACCAATGGGAGACGAGACACAGAGTTGTGAAACGTATTGGACGTGTGGGTTGACTGCCAGTTCCATTGGAACTCGGTTTTAGTGGTGATAGCTTACCGTAATGGAAACCGTGTGATAACTCTATTGAACGGGCACCGTTTCGTTCAATACAAATAAATTCGTTCGCGATATTGATTTACGGCTGCATAATTTAATAACTAAACGGTATTAATATGGCCGTGTTAGTATTTGGGTGAGGACTCGTAGAGCCGGTTGAGTCAACGGCATGAATCGCTCAAAGCGGCAGAGCAGAGGAAATGACTCTTATCACAGCCAAGGACTGCGATATGGAAGCGGGTTGACGGACGGAAACGTAGCTGATTCATTTAGTCTGCTAGTCTGATGTAATGCTTAATTAGATACAGTGTGACACATTCTCCTAGTGTGGGAAAACCGTTGTACTGCAAGAACGTGCGCTGAACATCATAACGGGAGAACATCATAATATGACTCCCCATCTGAACAGGACTTAAGGAGCAGAACCTCGCTGGGATCGTCTTGCAAGTTTAGCAATATCTTTTAAAGTGTTACTTATCTGGCTTAATTAATTAATTAATTGAATAATTAATTAGATTTTCGTGATGGATTTGTCGCCTTTGTCTTAGGATTTTCTATGTGCCATTTTAACGGTCATCCATATAAAGGTCATTGGTATTGAATTCGGGCTGTTGTCGTGTTACATAAGTAGTATCTTATTACCTTTTATTTATGAAGGATTTACATAATACCGGTGGTGCACCATCATAACGTAAGATGGTCTCTGGCATAGAGCAAGCCATACGCCAAAACCATCCTCGTTACACTGGCTGCATAATGCAAGCACTAGATTTGTACCAAACTAGTTCTGGGCTTACCGCCGTCATCCCGATTTCCCGCATGACAGACTGTAATTGACCCAGCGCTGTCAAAGCGAAACAGGACTCCAGGACGATCTTCATCCACTTGTTCGATGTTCACGAGATGTTCAGCTGCCATGCCGATAGCTTTCAAAATTAACAATTTGTCCGTTAGTGACAACGGAGGTCTGATTTCTTTAGTACACCTCAACGGAACAGAAATGTTTTTGGATGTTTTACCAGTCACCAGAGGGGAATTTAAGAGCAAGATATGATTTTCACGGTTTTCTCAGACAATATCAAAAAAAGCTACATTATAGAAGCAACAATACATATTACTGTATGACACTTTTCAGACACTAACAGCTGTCATAGTCAGACTTGAGAGACTAACTGCTTGTGTAATGTAAAACTGGAGATGATGTCAAACCGGTGTTTACGGAAGATCGCTATCAGTGCTTGTTGCACTTCAGCCAAGTGGTCTTACTGCAGTAAATAATTTCAAGGCATAGCTTTCCGCGTTGCACTGGCAAAGCTGTCTGCTTTAAGCTTGTTTATTTATACACTACTGATGGTTACTAAACAAGCTATGGTATTTCTGGAATGTATATGCACATGTGAGTCAGACACGTACATATGACTACGGAAGATTTCTACGAATCCAAATAACCGGCTCTTCTAAAAGTCTCGAACTGGGTACCTGCTGCTTTTTGCGCAGCGCGTTGCTTTGCCGTCATCAAGTTGTTAATCGCTGATTTGTAGCTCGAGGCAATACTGAATATCTGTATGCGAAAGCCAGTGCGCAGAAAACGCAATAATACGTTACGATGATATACATGAAGAATTTGCTGCCTTTGTCAGGCATGATGCGGACAACGGATCTGAACACTCAAGGTATTGTATAGGTTTAACAGGGCGGTGGCGTAAGCTTCTTATTTCGTATTCGTATAAGTTTCTTCCTTCTGCTGTTATCGCAAAGTCGGACGTGACTCGTGTCACAGGTGACAGGACAACGACAGCTCTGGCTGATCTGCAACGGTGCAACCTAAACTTGAAACTCCCCTAAACACCTGAAGCTCTTTGGTCAAATTTTTTTTACGAAAGCCGCATCAAAAATCAGATTCATACGCACGCGACACTACAGAAAGCCAAACATTAAAGAAACATCCAAAATCATTCTCGTACGTTTTAAACCGAGTTGGCATCGTGCTGCATTGCCTTTAACAACAGCCAGACCAATGCCCGGCTTAATAAATGCAGTTGACCAGCTTCGCCAGCATTCGAATTTTTTACCAACAGACTGAACAAATTCAATAAACGAGGTGTCCAGAGTTCCCAAGGTTTCAACTGCCAGAGGGTAAAACAAATATATTCTGTCCTCCGGAAACGAATAGTGGATCCGCTTTCGGCTAACTGAACGACAAGCCCAGCCTGGCACTCCCGTTCACATAAGAATCTGCAGACTGCGACCGCATTCCAACACCAACGTGGCATCCCAGGCTACTGCTCTCCCCAGCCGAACAGGAAGCAAGGCCATGCCATCCAGTCTAGCTGTCACCTGCTGTCAAACACAACCCTGTTGGTTCTCGCCGGCGCTTTCAAATGTCGCTTTCAAGCTTTCAAAGTCATATTATGAAGGTGTCTGTGGTATCAGAAGGGTTCATTCCTCATGAAGAGAGTAGCTGGAAGGAATGAGCGCTAATAGGTTGTGGAAGACTCTTCCACAACTTTTTTTCGAATTTCGAAGAACCCTCCGATCATTCGACGTAAAAAAATTCGCTGAATCCGAATATGAAGTCAGAAAAAATAAAAAACGAATGGTTCGGGAGTTATAAGAATTCCCCAGGGGCTAAAATCGCCCTTGTGGAAGAGTAAATGCGCAGTGCTTCTTTGCAAATGTGGTATTGCGAGAATATTACGATTACGCCACATTAACTCGGCTCCGGTCTTAGCACACTCACGCGTAACAGGTTTTACAGTAGTAACGTATCGTTAACGTGATTTATCAACACTTTAGTTCAACAAGAAATGTTGCAGATTTCTTCAACTTTACTATCATGATACATAACTAGTTAATTTCCACACAGAATAGAAGATGAAGCAGACTTTTAAGTGCTTTTGCTTTTGCCGTCTTACCTTAAGGCCAGAGCTAGCAGACGACAGTGGGCCCACAATAGATAGTTTTTTTGCGGTATCGGTAAGTTTAAAAATAGTTCTGCACAATGGCCGCATGCGCAAGGCATTCAGCTGCACAATGGTGTGCCGCGATCCTCTCTGGCCC
>JAQGAU010001476.1:0-19160 GCA_034698045.1 Paramacrobiotus richtersi | reverse complement strand
GAATTTCTGACAGACGACGTCCCACAGAACCTCGTGGTTGTATTGATTTATATTACAATAACAGATTATGCCGGTGGTAATGGGCTCCGGAACAATTTGAAGGGTATGAGGCGATTAAATAACCAGATATACATCGGGGGTTTTAACTGCTAGTGTTTCAAGTTGGATGATTGAAATCTTCTTTTCAACTCTGTCACTTACGCCTACTTCCTGACCTTTTCCTCGTACACAAAGGGAAAGTCTGCCCTCTGCGCATCCTACGGTATTCTGACATCGACTGCGTGTGATATTTCATCACTGACCGCGAAAGGTCTTTGACCGATAACCACCCAAAATCCGTGCTAGCCTGTTTATGCGCAAGGATTACAATACTTTATGACAATTTTCTTTACACTGTGCGATTAAACCTGGTTGTCTCAAAGTGATCGAGCAATACCGCCAGTCATGAACAACATCATGCGGCTTTCTTTTGCCTCGAGTCCTCGTAAATCCAGTCATTTGATCCAGTGAAATAGAAGCCTGAAAACGATCATGTCAAGTTGGCGATGGATGGCAGAACGCTAATTTTTATGGCGTGACGGCAGGATGGCAGGATGGCAAGATAGCAAGATGGGAGGATGGCAGGACTGCAGTTTTGTTCCGTGTACCCGGCTGCGGGAAAGAATGTCCATATATTCTGCATATTACATTTCTGCATTGTGATGTACCTCACGATACCCAACATTTGTTTTGAAAACGTCCTCGCTTTTCCATTCCTTTGGACGTTTGGATTATTGATATCTGTTTCATACCATCCGCAGGCTAATGAGTCGCCGAAGCGGGTTATTCAAGCGACTGCCCTATGCTTTACCAATCACGTCGAATAAAAGGGCAATTGGGACCACCTCATACACAGGCTAATACAGCCTTCTACACTAACTATAGAAGAAGCGCATCCAGGCTATTCTCCATTTAAACTTGTCCGTGACGTAATTAGCTCCAGTACATACCCGCTAGTCTGCGATATGCGCGCATGGAAAGTGTCCAATGAACGCGATCCATTTGTTATCTTCTGTACCAAACCCTACGTCTTAGAGCCGAACGCGACAACTGTCGATGCTGTTGGTGTCCGGCCGCTCACCTCCAATATTACGAACCTCGCAGCGCACAGCAATTCAACTATCTGTGAACCCATCACATCACTGCGAAAAGGTGAAACATCACCGTTTTCTAATCCAATCATGGGCCCTCTAAAGTGGAACTTTGGCCGCACACGCCGCCTTGTTTGCCAAATGTACTCATCTCAGGGCTTTTGGGAACAAGTGAAACAACTGACGCGCAACGTAACTGAACCAGAAAATTTATTATAACGCATCTTTCATAGAGCTTCGAATTGTGGAACAGTAAAGATGGCGCTCCAGTTCTCTTTTAAAGCCGGCTCCACGTATAGTGAAAAGCACGTTTGAGTCATCGGAAACCAGTTATCTGTTTGACGACGTCGGTTACAAAGGGTTGACGGATACAAATAGCATTACGTTTCACCTCGAGTTTTTTGCAGTTTGTTTAACTAAGAAAGCTACGTTGGTAACCATTTTCTTTGTGCGGAATTGTTCAATAAAGTATTTTTCTCGACGCATCGGCAAACAATCGCGTAAAAGAAATGAGTGGAGTGAGTGGACTGAGTGCTTGGATGACCTGAAAACCGACTTTCGGTCAGTTCCTCCAGGGCAAGGGAAAAATTCATGGAAGTCAATAACGAAGGCAAAGCAAACTCGAAGATGGGCGGAATGGCCGAAACAGAATAGAACGAGCGATGGATGTGTGCAAGTTTTCTTCGGTTTCAAAATTTTCACCAGCGTACACACAGTACCTTTACTACTGTATACCTTCGTCATCTAATAACCAGCTAATTGCTCGCTTTACAATCTTTTTTTTACCATCTTCATATTTACGATGATGCGGGTCGACTCTATCACTAACATCGTTAACAGTGCATGCAAGATATACTGTTGATCCGTAAAACCTCAGCGCGAGAATGCTGCACGAGAAATGCACACAGTATTTCCTCATATTACAAGTGACGGGTACCAGATACCAATAACTTTGGGCAGCTTTATGGAGAACTGGAAACTGTAAATACAAACTGAACGATAGGCATCAACGATTACAAGTCCGTTCTCACGGAAAGCGTTATTTCTACTATTATTTCCTGTGAACGGTTTGAACAACGCGTTCTTATATTAGGAGAAAGGGCATGCTCTCCGCCATGAAAGCTACGGTGCATTATAGGCTCTGTTCATGGACAAGCCGGACCCACCCACGGGAGCCATTGTCGGAGACTGCCAGGACGAACTGGACGGGCAACAAGTCGCCGAATGGGCAACTTTAACAAAGAAGTCGTATTCTCGGATGGTGACCAACGTACGAAGTGCGAAGGTATTAAAAAAAGACAGTACAGTTGCGTACAAATTTCTGGTCGAGACAGCTGCGAGATTTGCTTCTAAAAACCTTCGGGCCAGCAGGCTATACCTCTTCTATGACTAGTTTCTCGTTTAAACGTTAGCAAGTCACTAGTGACTGTATTAAGACTTGCTTTACGGACCTTATTAAGAGATTGTACATCCTGCGCAGGTTGGGGCAAACGGATGATGACCTGGAGGTAAGCATATGGTTTAGCTGGACGATTACTAAGAAGCGTCATATGCTTCAAACCAGAGAGTGTCTAGGATGCTTTAATTACAGTCGGACTATAGAAGCAATCAAGACGGAATACAAACTAGCTGATAGCAAAGGCAGCTCTCGAAATGTATCCTCATTCCTGTTTCCAGAATCGTTCTGGATAGAGCTGGATTCGAATCGCGCGAGGAGTTCGATTTACGAGATCCAACTCAAACGAAACAGTTGCTTGGTATACCTAGCACCAGACCTTTTCCGATATGCGTCCGGGATAAGGTACGTACTGCTCCCGATAGTTCACGTATTAAATCGGAAACCACCTCACGACATCTGCAATTTCGGTTACCGTAACAAAAATGGACGGACACAACGTAGAAGATCTGATAGTGCTTAGCATGGCTCGCACCGAGGTAGCACACAACTGTCTCGGTGCAGAGTCAGCCGAATACGAGAATGCAGGCAAGCTGGATCCGGTAATGTTCTTTGCATGCGGTGCACAGGTTCTGTTGAACTGTAACCTGCAAACGGGGGCCGGTTTAGTGAATGATGCCCAGTAAACTGCTGAACGTTTCCTGTCCGAGGACGTTTCTGCCCATTGGCCGATGGTTCCAGTCCTTTGATTTACCGTACGTGCCTGTATTGACTTTTGCTGGTTGTTCGCCTCATACAATAACTATGGCGGTGGTTGCTCATGTCCCAGCATTTGCAGAGCCAAAGGTAAGATGCTCCAGTATCCTACATACATATGAATGTGCCACGCCATATTTTTTTTATGTTAAAGAACAGGCCAGGTTTCCAAATGTACGCTTTTGATACCAGGAATCGGCGGCCCACTGCAGAACACGGATGTTTGAATGGTAATGCTATTTTACTAGGGTATCGCCCATTCCTAAATGTCAAAATCCTCGATCCCCAACGCTGGCGTAGCGCTACAGAACCCTAGCTTGGGTTTTACACGTTGCAAGATTCCGCCCGAGCTTTTTGGACAAATGGTAAGAGACCGCTGTCTTAATTGAAGTTGACCTTCAGTAACTCAAACTGCTACAGAAATTTATATTTCTGGTAGGCAATATCGGCAGTGGAAAATCTACATTATTTATACAAACTCGAAAGGAGTGGAGTCACTTTGGCGGCAGAGCCAGTCAGATTATGGCAGAACGTTGGTGGACGTTGTCTGTTTTACTTTCTTAAACGGATCAGAAAAACTATGGATATGAATTTCAAACATGCGCAATGGAAACCATGATAAATCGCGAACGTGCCATCTGCAACGGAACGTCAGCTAAATCGCACACTGTAATTATGTTTAGCAGCATACCGAAAGAATTTGAGCGCCTGCAGTTTTTTAAGATTCGATTGTCGAAATATGAATTTTGGCGTCCCGTTTCTGAATTGTTTTAACAAAGACTTCATTTGTTTTACGGCAAAACCTCTGAATAGCCAGTCTTTATGCACGGTTTGCCGTCCTCGATGAGCCCACTTACCGAAGTTTTAGAAATCATCTAACCTGTTTGATTCTGCCACTTTAAGCTCCTCAATAGTACACCTCGGTATGACATCGATGACTACTATAGACCCCGCACTGACAATGGCCGATCCAGAGACTGTCTAAATTCGTTCAGACGCTTCTACTTTTGCCAAGTCAACAGTGACGACCTTACAGGAAAACCACCGGTTCTGATGCAACCTACGAGCCTCATGGGCTAATGCGAGACGAGGCTCGTGAGCTTCATTCACCAGCTGTTCTGCTTCTACTTAGGCAAGCTTCACTGCCGCTTCTCTATTGATATTACCAAAAATGCTTGAACCGGTGTCAACTAATCCCAGGATCGGTCGTAGGCCCGTACCTACAGCAGAAACAGTCTGTTCGTCCCATTTGCAAATCCATTTGCAAATCCATTGACACTCGGTATTGACGACGGGAAGCCGGGCCGTCGCCTTTTGCTGTGTTCTACACAAGGCATTTCCAGTTTTGAAACTTGTTGGTCGGCAGATCGGCACAGGTCGAGCCGCTAATCTGCGGGTGATACGTTAACATTAGCAGCTAATTGGGCATTATAATATTGTGACCGATTGCAATTCCGATTATTATTGTTATTCCTGTTATAATTATTGTTCCCGTTATTAATTATCCTGTTGTTTCTATTGTATAAATATTGGGTCATATACGAAGCATATCCAGGTGGTCGAAACGCTGTGACTAATGTGCCTTCAATCCAATTCATTTCAAAAGGTAAGGAAGTGTTGTTTTCTTATTCCAGGACAACGCAGAACCTTCAGGGCAAATATACACCCTAATAAGCTTTCCTGGTCGCTCCCTAATAAGCTACGTGATAACGAGTGACCTTCTACACATCACCTCTTCAACATGAGGTAAGCTGAATTACGAAGTTTTTCGAAAATTCCCGGGATTGGCCATCCGTTTAACGAATTTGAAAGACTTTCTAAAAATACAGTAGAAGTCAATACGAAAGAGGTTCATTTTAATTTGTCAGAAGCAGAAAGAGCACTGGTTACTGGCAGTACCCGGAGTTATAGCACAAACGACACAGCTGACGACTATAGCATCAGAAACTTCGTGGAACTTAACAAGGCATTGGCACGCATATAAGCTGTGCATAGTAGACCTGGCGCCGAGGCGATCTCTTCGGATGATGCAGGCGGTTTGGACCCATCCGGTTCTGTTTGTGTTGGCGCTGTAATATTGTTAAATACGAACTTGTGGACAAGTTATTGTTGTAATTTCCTGCGCAATATCCTAGAACACTTCATTCGTTTCTTTAATGGAAACCTCAGGGAATCAAATCTGGACAGGTGCTTCAGAGAAGCACCGGTTATCGAGAGCCTTGCCAAGCATATTGTTTACGAAGAACGTATGACATTAACGTTATACCGCGCTAAAATTCCGAAACACTTGCAGCTCTAGACAAAGCAAATAAATCTTAAAAATTGCATTTGCCGTGAAATGGGCGCTAACACTGGCATTCGGCAAGCGCAGGACTGCACTCTGCTGCGCAGTCGTAAGTGCGGAACACCTAAAACACGCTGGCGATTTGACTGATACTTGACGATTTAACGTGTATCTTGAAGTTCCTTCTGATGACGAACTGGGGGAAGTCGCTGACCGTTTCATATTTTCTGCCGCCATCGGCCGCAATTTTTTCATCGAACGTCCGGTTTCTGGTAATAAAATGACTGCGTTTGCTGCATAAACAGCTACATTTGTAGAATACTTCGAATGTGGATGTGTTACGTAAGAATTTCTGGGGCTTTCGGTGTTATTTCGGTAACACCATTCTTAAAAGTATCGGAAAAGTATTTCGTCGTTCCACCCTGTACCCATCCCGTTTCCGCCCGGTTACCGAAATAAGTAGTTTACGGATGGCCCCTGCCGCGATGGTAGTGTCACGAACCTTCATAGGCGTATTAGGAACAGCTACATGCAATTACGAATAGAGATGAAGGACCGGGCGTTTTACAGGTGTAATTACGTCGACCTGCGTTTGCAACAACACGTCATCGACCGCGATGGAAAGCACACCACCTGCACTGGCATCTCAGCCAACAACGCATGACGTTTTCTATTTTTTCCTTTTCACTCGTAGAAAAACAGTCATACTTATCCCCAAATCCATAAAAATAGCTTCTAATTCATGTCGTAGGTTGAGTCTGCCTGGCGTTATTGTTCCACCAGGCCATAGTTTAGACATTCATAGATATCTTCTATGTCTTGCTTCATCCCCTGGATGAATGGATCATCTAGATTCGTTGGCAGTGAGGAGACGAAATAAAACAGGCAGTCAACTCCGGTGAAATACTTTGCAGTGGCTGAGTCCGGTCGTCGAGCTGAGGCTGGCGTTCACCGCAAGCGTCACTCAGGAAAGCATTAGCTTTGGGATATCTTAAACGCGTTGCCGTGAAAATGGCATCACTAATGCCGTTTGATCCTACAGGTTGAAATCGACAGGCTAGCTGCTTGCGCCATACAGAGCGACAGCGGCCTTTGGGTTACGTAACTAAACTCTTGGACGACGCTGTACTTGCCTGCTAAAAGGGAACCCTCATGGTATCCCTGACCGCGGATATTGTTGAGGCCTAGGTCTTAGTGCTGCAGTCTGATGCACAAAACATGTTAGACAGAGGAAGAGATGGAGAACACGATGGAAAAGAACTTCTCTGGTTTTATTTAGAATAAAGTTATTTTATACTCAAAAGCACTGTCTGTTGAATTGTGTTATCAGGCTAGCCGAAAAGCAACTGAAGGATTCCCTTGGCAGATGTTATTACCATCGTCCATGTTCATCTCATGCCGAACTTCTATCCCGTTGTGAGGGTCAAGAGGAAATCGCTAACCCTGTACAACGAACAAAACCCTCCGTCGCCTATATAACTTTCAATCTCGTAAAACCGCAGCACTGATCGACCGACAAAACTCGCAAGCACACACTGAATCTTCCTCAGCGGAAGCCGCTTGCTTCCGTTGAAGGAGATCCTAAAATAACCCAGCCTTGACGACGGTCAGGGCTGTGCGTCTGTATGGGATCATAAAGACACACAGCCGGCAACACTGTGACGTATCTCGATTTTGTGGAGTTGCCGGAAAGCAGTTCCACACCGTCGTCCATGCTGCATCCGCGCATCCCCGTTCCGATGAGTTTAGAGCATTCGTCTTGAAAGATTACCCACTACACACCCGGAAGACCTTTTGGTGTTCTTCGCTGGATTACGTTCGCAAAGTTCTGCAGTACTCTCATGCTTCCCGACACCGCCCGGATTTCCACGACGAGCTGGCTGGTCTTGCTAAGCCCTAGAACCTTCAAAGTTTGCTGTTATTAGGACACGACAGCCCTCTGGCTCCGAGTATGAGACCACAGAACGTCGCCTGATTAGTCAAATATTGCCGGCAGACGGCGTCTCCCAGCCACCACTTCTGTTCCACCATCGACCGCTATGAGGCATTAACCAGTAGTCATCCAAAATCAGTGCTAGTCTTTTTATGCAAGCAGCTTACAACACTTTCTGAAAGTTTCCTTCCACTGAGCGTTTGTGGGTTTCGGTGAAGTAGAAAACCAGATGTGAATGTCAGATGGTGGTTAGGATATAACGTAAGTTATCTGTCCCTTCGGTTGGTAACGGAGTGTCTTACCCAAAGTTAGACGGCCTCTGGAGCCACAATTATAACGTACGATTTTAGGAGTAACCTTTCTTCATAGGGTTTGTATCGACAATTTGTAGATCAGACAGTCGCTTTTGTGCCTAGGTAGTCCAAGACAGGGATCATTTATGTACAGATATATCACAAGGGGACCAATAAGATTGGAGTAAACAAATAAGACGAATAGGACATTCAGGTCATACGCAGTCACACCAGGACATTTACCTTCTTAGGAAACAATCTTTCTTTATCAAGTACCACTTCGCAACGGTACTCCGAAATTTCTCGTGTTTGATAGGGGTACACATTTAGTGAATACTTCTTACTTTAGTGAATACGATACTTATAACTGTTTCATAAACAGTATGGCTCAGGAATGCCAATATATAGAGGAGCCCCCATGTCGGGTGGCAGCTTCCGGGGCAGACTAATTGGCTTTGCTAGCTCATAATCAGCATGGCTTCGTTTTATTAGAATGCCAGCTTGGCCAAGGCGAATTCGGTATAGTATGGAAAGCCGCGTTGAAAGCCGACTGACAGGCGGAGAATCGTGGCTGTAAAGTGTGCCAAGGTATTAACTGACGCTGATCATCATAAAATGCTCATGAACGAAGTCATGGTCCGCAGTCGGGCAGCAGAGCATGTCAATATCGTTAAACTGTTGGGAATTGTCACAGATGATCCTGGTATTGTTACATTCAGTCATGTCGCCCCCGTTCTTTCTTGCCTCATAGACAAAGTTCAACCGTACGTGAAGAGTGCCGCGCCCAAAGCACTAACCAAGAAAGCGACAGCATAGCGGCGAATTTTTGTCTAACACAAAGGGGTTTTTGATAAAAGTCCAGTGCATACTGAAACTACATACATCTGATTGATACTAAGTGAAGGTCTCTCCTAGTAGTACGCCTCTAAATACCTAGTCTTTGTACAGAATGAGCCATCCTCGACGATCCTTCCGAACAAAACTTTTGATCGATCGATTTCTATAGTTATGCCCGGACCACCAATCTGTTTTGTTTTTCAGGATCCGTAGCCATCTTTTACTTGCTTACTTCCCGAAGTGCTTCGTAGCTGTCTAAAAGTTGTTGATGTGAAGCCCATGGCCCTTGACAGTGTTTCGCCACATTGTTAATAGTCGTCAGTAGTGCTAGAAGAACGCGTCTGACCAACTTTGCTGCATGCAACCGCGTCTGATAAACCCTTGATCATACGCATACGGGATGCGCCTAAAGCGCTTGCGCAAATGTACTTAACGCTTGCTCTGCTATTGCCTGAGCGTCTATCTATCCTGTTGAATAAACAAGTGCGAAAACGAGTTATCAACCAGCCATATGTGTAGACGCGGAGACGTGTCTCACATTGATTATGCCACAAAAATTACCCAAATTATATCCATGTCTGGGAAACTCCGTTTACAAACGCACTTATCAGACGGAACACCTTATTCGACGAGAATGGACAGTCTTCCAGGAAAGCACCCTTCTTCGCTGAAAAATTTCGCTTATGTCTGGTCGTGCTCGGCGGAAGCGTTTTTTAATCCAGGTAAACAACCAGGAACTCAACTTACCGATTCCACCAATAATGAAGTACTATGTGTTACTGAAGTTTTCTTGTTACTGCCACAAGTTTTCACTACCCAACTCTTTTAGCGGTTTGTCGCCACGATGAGGTGGAACTAAAAACCTGGTGTGGGTAGTTACCCCTTTTGTAAAAATGCAGCAACTCCTGATGGAGAACATAAAACTGCTTTTGGTGACGCAGTCTGTGGTATCTGTTTTATGAAGTGCGATGGGCGGCGCTAGGACCGGCTCCAGCGTGATGCCTTTGTATACGCTAACACGCGGGTGACGAAGTCCCGAATCTTTAGCCTTGTACCGCACAAAAAAAGCGGCAGGACGTACAAGAAGTGAGTGGCGGTGACGAAGATAATGTCGGATATCCGGAAGAATTTCCCGAATATTCGGCTGAAGAAGAAGATTGACGCTTGCAAAAATGGGACGTGTAGTTTGCTTGCTTACCTTCAAAGAGACTTAAATCGTGGACGCTTTTCTGCACAGCATTCAAGATCACTTTTTACCGGATTTTTCAGTTATGCAACAAATTTACTGATGAAAAGCTATCAGCCGCCGGCAATCCGTCTCCGCCTGCGTTTAAATATCGTACTGATGCAACCATTATCTTTCGGCGGATTATCGAAAATTTCAGTTGAAGATCACGGCTAGTTAGGACCCAGCTGGATTTACCGTTGTTCGTGTCAGAGAATCGCGGTACCCGTAACGTCAACACCGTCATGTTCAACACCGCCAACATGCAGTGAGACTGTACCGGTCGCTCAACCAAGCTACTGTTTTGAAAGCTCCTCAGACAGGCTGGAGCAGATGCAAGGTTAGTACGTTTTGGAAAATGTCTCATTAGAGTGATGGCTGGCAAAAATACAGCAGAAAACTTTGAGTTACAACGAGCGAGGTTTATTTTAAGTCTGTCAGAGTATGAAACAGCACCTTATTTCTTGCGTTATGCTTCGGGCTCTTGACCGAATTCACACTCACGCGCATTTTTTAGAAGTTGTCCGCACATACCAGAGTCACAGATATATTCAAGTTCGAGAAAGAATATTTGGGCTGGGTGAAAACGTGGCAGAACTTTAAAAGACTAAACAAGAACACTTTATTGCCGTCATCCGTTTCGAAAGCGTTGAAGACTTGCCGCAAACTGCATTACTTTCCAAATATACTAAGGCTACGGGAAATGTTCAGCGTCGTTCCTGTTACTGTTGCCAAGAACGAGCAGTTATTTTCTACAATTAGAAGAGCGAAAACAGCACACCGGCCAACAATGGTACAAGAGCGCCTCACTGGACTAATATTGGTGGCAACGAGCCGAAACCGAAGTTTAGATATCGGTTCGACCCACCGGAGCGACGACGATGACTCGGATGATACGATCTTTTTGTCCCCACCCAAGTCCAGTGTCACAGCCGAGGAGATTCAACACTATTCTTAATGTCTTCCTCGGTTTCCTGTAGCACACTCAGTACCGCCTGCTCCCGAAACTGTTACTCAAGCTCGCGTTTTTGACTTGTACGGACGCAGCGTTGCGCCTTGTCATTTACTTGACTGACTTGCAGCTACTGGTGTGGCTGTTCAAAACTCCATCACCACCGATCAGATCGACGGTTCTGGCTGTGGTTTCATTGCTGCGTAAGCTAAAATCCATTTCCACAACGCCTTGAAAGACATAGGAGAACTCACCGACCAAGATTTAGTCTCGGTATACACTGTCCCCCCACTTGCTGCGTCACGAAAGTTTTTCAAGTTGCCGCCAAGAAGCACCCGCTGGTTGTCGGCTTAGGAAATCCATAACCTTTTGCAAAACCGAATGACTCTGGGCCATGCGAAGAGGCAGCGCTCGGTGCAGTAGATACGACCCAGTATTTCGTTGACAGTATCTTTTCACAGCATTCTCTAGACTTGTGGGAAACTGGCGAAACGCGATATTACGTTTTGAACACTGATTCTACTGGAGCTGGCTTTCACTGGTTTGTTGCGGCTAACAAATATTCCGCCCGAGTGACTTGCGAAGCCAGTATTTAAGACTTCTCGTATGAATGCTGTTTATCCTGCTTGTGCTGCTTGAGGAGAGTTTGCGCTTATCGTAATACGCGCTTATCTTAACCTCGGCTGGTACATAGTTTAACGGAGAGATGTGTGCTCATTGTCACGTTTGTAAATAAACTGCACTGCTTTGCACTTTAGTTTTTAGCAAATCTATGTTAGTTCTTAAACTAAAACCTGCGCCATTTGTTTGCTAAGTCCATGCAGAGCCTCAGTTGCCAATTGTTTGCCAAGTGCATGCAGAGCTTCCTTTCGATTGCTATTTGAAATGTCCCTGCGTTTGATTTGCGGTGTGGATACAGGTCTGGCCGTGATAGAGAAGACCTTATATTGCACGCAGTTGCAGCTGGCCCCCACAATCGTATTTCTTCTCCTGGTTCCCATTGCAGGGAAGCTGCTGGGACGTGGTGCAAGAATAGACATGGTGGCTAGGTAGGAATGTTATTAACTAGGCTCAATAGTTGAGCAATGCGTTGTTAGCGTCGTTTGTGATGTTTGCTGTTAAGTCATGCAACAAGACCTGTTATTAAGCAGAGAGATGGATGTGCGTGTGTAACCGCTAAAACCGTCCGGAGCATCTGTCACATCCGAATCATAACTGCCCATATCCGCGGATTCTGAGTTGCTAGATTCACATCCACTATTGTCTGAACGCTAAAGTTTCTTCCACTGTGTATTCGTCGTCGTCGTAAGTGGTGTCACATTCATCCTATTCGCTGGAGTCGTTATCGGACTCGTCGCAGTCGGAAGCGGAGAAACGAGTGCAAGCGACAGTAACGAAGAAGAAGAAGCATGACGATGACACCAGTGATGTTTGAACGGAATGGCAGGCTGAGAAGTACGGTGACTCAACTGAAGAGCAGCATCGCTGTATGTATAACCTCTTCCGTTAGAAACATTAATAATAAATATTGCTGTTGCTGTTGAAGATAACATGCCGGGAAAGCGCGACGATTGGAACGTTTATAAATCGAGGAAGAACCGCTTGAAAACGTAGTGCGTGAGTTCGATTGATGTAGCATATCTATGGCATGTCTTATTTTTAATCGAAGCTTTCATTACCTCACTCTATTATTTATCTTTAGCTCCTGGCTATCCATTCAGCCACTGGGTTTGTTGCATTGCTTATCCGATACAATCCACAATGACAAGTTTACGCATAATATTCGCGATTCGCTGTGATTTCCATAAGGGAACGGCCAGATATCATAACCTGGAAAGGACACCATGGACGATGCAACTATGTTCAGCATATTTGACGAAATCCACCGCATAATATTATCATCTTTGAAAATCTAGTCTGCATGAGATATCATTTACTACAAGTCGGTTAAGTATCAACCGCAACGGGTGTATTTATTGCACCATTATGGAACTTAACGTTCGATCATGTTCGATGGGAAAGGTCGTCCACAATACGTCCGCGCCCAGTGTGGTTGCTGTTTACGTCACGGTCCGATACCAGTTGTTGCGCACCATGTGATTTGTTCAAGAGTTAGACCCGGGGGTTTGACGAAAGTTGGTGTGAACCAGTATCGTTCCTACGTATAAGTCCACGCTGTAGCCCTGTTTAAGAATACTGGACAGGTCATGATACTTACCGGCAAAGTACCCTACAGATAGGGTCCAATGATGTTACGTTGCCCGAAACCAAACTGTATCTACGGTTTTGTTGTATACCTTTTTTAGATTCCCAATCCGTGGAAGAAGTGGCTGATGGAACGCTTGCTCAAACAGCTGGGCCGGAAAAGAAGAATATGCTCAAGTGGCGTCTTCCAGTGGGCCCACGTCCAAGATTAAAATATCGTCTACATAATTAATGCAAGTTTTCCATTTTAGGCCCGTAAGTACTACGTGCATTAAACGTTGAAGGAAGGCAATGTCGTTACAGCAACCCTGTGCTGTCCTTTTTAATTGGAGGAAACCTAAATTAGTAATAAGAGCATTTTTTTCTTTACTACTTCCTTCCAGAGGTATTTCCGAAAGGCGCCGGTCATACCAAGAGTTGTGCATTATTTTGATCCACTGAATAAGTCTAGACATGCTAAGATGTTCGGCAACAGGTAAAAATCATTTTTCATAAATTCGTTATTTTATCTAATAGTCTAGAATCCTTAAAAGGACGAATACTTCCCCTTTAGATACTAATAAAAGTGGACTACTCTAACTGTAGTAGGATGGTGCCGTTATATCTAAGAGATGATAGGCTGGTGGGGAGGAACAAACAGGCCATTGGAAGTACACGGGAAGTTTCCACGAACATGTTGGACAAATAGTGGAACCGCGAGCTCGTGAACAGTACAAAAGAATCATTTACATCAGCTGCTGCGACTGTCGCTGGATCAACGGATCAGAGCTTCTATCCTTAAACTATTCTCGAGGGATGCGTTACGAATACGACTTTTACTGGCGCAATGAAGAGAGCGCCGATCCTCGCCTGTTGAAGGGATACGATGTCTTTGCAGTATATACACTGACGTACGTACTACAAGGATTGAAAATTCATGCGCCAAAGATATCGAATCCATCATTCGCCCACTACGCTTTCCAGTGTATGGTCCACCTGCCTAATCATGACCGTGGAATAAAATTCTGCCATGAAAACGGCGTCGCAGGGACGGGTCGGATTGCATCTTGGTTACAACCTTACTCGTCGCTGTTGTAGAGGGTTTCCAGCCAAAGTTAAGTGCTTTTTTGCTGCGAAAATTTTTCCGATACATCAAGGGTGTCCTGAATAATTTTCGCCTCAGCTACGATTTAATTTACTGTTTTTTGATACAGCCTGTATTCAGCAAATGTTCAAGATTCCCTTCATGGACATTTCGCAGTTCAAATCCCACTTGAACGGTTTAACTCCAGGATGAAAATATACCACGAGGGACAACTCACAATCAGCGTTAATCCACAGAAAATCGTCCATTGAGTCCACACTGAATGTAAGTTTGAAGCGCCGGAAACTGCCAGTAATGCCGCGGCAGCCGAATTACGATTTTAGCTCGAAATTTACGATTTTAAAATATTGCCGCTTTAATACACTATTATATTATTTCGAAAAATTCGATGTACTGCGCTGAATCTTGGCGTTACATCTTCGCGATCGAAGCGGTGGTCCGCTACATCCAGTAAAAATGGTTTTTTTGTCCGTCCCGTCAGTCATAGCACCGAAAGTATTACATAATAACACAGTACATGCAGTACACTTATTTCCTTTCACAGCCAACGCGCTGGCGCTCACAGAGAACTACTTCTTCTGCAAAGTAGGTGTTAAAACATCAATCTGGTCACGCTTACTCGCCCGCGACCTACTACTTGGAATAGCGCCCACAACTGCGGCTGGATTGCCTTTAACAACACAGTAGTAAAGGCACATTCTCTACATTAAATTTTAACAACGCGGATTTTCTACAGTGTAGATGACGCACCCATTACTGCTGTGTTGTTGCTATGCGTTTGGTACCATAACCAAACTACAAGCAACAGGGCGAGCAACAAGCGCATATTCGTTGAACATAGAGGAAGCGCTTTACTTCGGTGTCATTGCCCAGTACTTGCGGTACCGGCGACCGTGACCGACGGACGGACAAAATACACAGTTTTGTTGAATAGATTACGCGCTCTATACTACTGTGTTATTACGTAGTACTTTCGGTGCCGTGACGCGCGGGGCGGACCAAGTAAAGAGTTTTGTTGAGTACACTGTGGATGACGCGCCCTGTAGTTCTGTATATTACGTACTATACAACTGTATTACGTACTATAATACTGTATTTCCCCACGTAAAGTTGCCACTTTTGTATAGTATGGGTTTGCGACATGTGCAGCGGGCTAACAAAGCACAAGTGAGTGACGTCATAGGCGGACCAAGATTCTGCGAATTGTCAGAACTGGCGAACGCGTCGGTCGATGTTTATTCTGACTCCAGAATCGGAATCAGGACAATTTTCCCGACCAAATGACCGAGGGATTGTTTAAAATTCAAAAAATATTTTTGGCGCTTCGCGAGGGCCGGACCAGTGGGCAAATTAGAATAACTCTTGAACCGTCCTGCCTGCTTGTTTTCTAAGCATAGATTCGGATTCACCGACCACTGTTTGCATAGACACTTGCCTCAAACCTTGAAAATTCGAATACAAGTTTTGGACCCCAGGGGGATGTGATTTTTCCCCAGGGGGTGAAAATTGTTCTACGAATTTCAGAAAGTCCCTCAATCAGTCAGATGAAAAATAATGTGCTGAATCTGAATCTGTAGTTAGAAAAAGTATCGGGCAAACGGCTCAGGAATTATTCAGATTTGCCCCCTAGCCCAGCCCTCGCGAGGCGCCAAAAATATTTTTCGAATTTCAAACAATCCCTCGGTCACTCGGTGGGGAAAATTAATTTTTGGCTTGATAGACTAATTTGACGCCGACCAACAAACAGTTAACGGCTTCGGCATACAGGAGGTTGACCGCCAGCATTACACAATTTAATGATGAACCTCTTTCTTCTTTGCTGTAATGCGCTTTGTTTGCCATGCAACAAACCAATTATCACTCGAAGTCTGCCTATTTAAGGTATGCGAAGGCGATTTTTCTTCAGTTTTAAATCGTGGGCAATTCTATGTGTGTGCAGTCCAAAGTGATAAAACTGGAAACGATAACGGTGTTGGTGGTCAGAAAACCAGTCTCAATGAATGTGAAAACGCTTTGTGCGCGGAACATCCGCTGTTGCGCATTAATTCATGAACAATTTTGAACACAATCCCGTGTACGTACAAAAATTCCGTTTCGAATCGATTCATTTTACACATGCAAGGAAAATGCATCTGTAGATGTAGGTTGTTTTGAACAACAATCAGTCATCAATTTAGAAAATATATTTCTACATCGTAGAATTTTATTTTAACATTTAAAAACAGTGCACCAAGGCTAACTGAAACAGCTACACTTTCGCAACACGAGCACATATATACTGTAGTACAGTCTGTATTCGGTATCCGCACCGAAAACTTACACGAAGTGCAAAAGCTTACATATAATACCGTAGTGCTCCGCGACTCCCCCCAGTGTATTACTAAACCTAATTTCCCCTCACGGCATTATTGGAACTGAACACTCGAATTCTTGTTTGACTGCGGGTTTGTGTACGCTTTTGCTTCACAAAACAGAGTAAAAGCCAACTCGGATTTCGAAACACGGAACAGGGTAATCAACGTTCGGATCAGTACAATACTTGAGTACAGTACTTTCAACATTTTTAATGCTTGCAACTTTCATTACAAGTACCTCACAGTTAGTACGGTATTAGACAAAATTTCATTTTATTCACCAGTTTCCGCTCATCCCTGTACTTCAAGTACTGTGTATTCGAAGAAAGGTTTATCTTAGAAACCGCCGTTGAACACACCGTCAACGGGGATTTCTTTCGGTATAATCCTGCGCCGAACACTGACACCAATAGCCTTGTAGTCAAAGATACGCACCGATCGTTCGGTTCCTCAAACGTGTGCGATCACGTCATAACTTGCCGAGAACAACGTAAAAACGATGTCATGATAATATTATGCACAGTTTTAGTATTATGCACATAAAGGATGTAATGCAAATGTAACCATGTAACCGGAGTTATTACAATAATACGCTTTGAAAATGTCACTCAACAAGCAGAACACTCACACCTGCAGTAACATTACGCGGGGAAATGCAGACTAGGCTTTCTCTAATATTTTAATTGAGTAATTAAGACTTTGTTCCCGATATGGTGGAACACGTGCTCGTTTACGTCCGGTTGTGTGTTCTCTTAATTTGTCTGCTTCCCGTCACTTTATACACAATGAACGATGATGAAAACGGTGTTAGTAAAACACACACAATGGTTGCATCTAATCAATTTTCAGCCCCAATATCCTTTTTCCAGCACTATTCTTTTAACCATATGTTCAAAATTACAGATGAATATGGTACTTGCGGTCTAAAGCAGCTAGGACAACAAAGCTCCTATTAATAATCCTGCATTCAGTAACCGTTTTTTAATCGCAAAATCAATTGTGGGATAACTGAGTTATCTTACTTCTGCGCGACGGAATGTGTCCAAATTAAATCCAGACTTATCCAGTGCATTGGTCACAAGCTCACAATCAGTTACCAACAAAGTACATGGAAATTAATAAAGCAATAATTAATATCGTTGCCCCAACGATGAGAAATAACTGTCTCGGAATCCTAACCGAATCCGACTGAAAGTAAACTTGACAAGGGTTTCACGTGCAGCTGAACTGGCACGACAGACAACTGCTGTGCTGCGCTGCGAATCCGTAAGTAGAACAATAGCCAAGCGATTTGTTTAGGCGTCCTGCTCGGTTGCACCGACAGTCTGCGTGAATGCATGGCCCGGTTCGGTTCCAGATTGCTCTAACGCGTAACAATTGGTCGCAGTACCAGTTTACGGCACATTGTCTTCTTGGCACGATCCGGTTTTTCCATTAGTTCTATGTTGCTCACAGACAGAGACCAAAAGCGTATTCATTATCACAATGAATGTGCTGTTCCAGAGGCAGCATGGACTGGGTAACGTCACCCCAGCTCTGCCTCTGGCTGTCGCTGCCATGATTATTCTGTCAACTTGTGCGCAACTGAACTAGTGCTCTTGCAGCAGCGCCTCTGGATTTTCATGCGGAACGTAGCTTGTGATGGTTTTGGACTAGGATATGGGATAAGGATATCCCATATGGGATAAGGACCTGCCGTGATAACGGCTTAAGCCGGTATGACGCTGTGCAGTACAGTGAGTAAACCCACAATCGTTACTCCAGTCGTGCGACGGAATAATGGCAATCCTACCGGTCAACAGTCGTGTCCAGCTTGCAAAAGAACTGCAGTATGAAAGATCGTACTAGCAGTTGCAGTCATCTCCTAAAATCGGTGTTTCGATTCTCACTGAATATATCAGACCGTCCACAAAGCAATACTACCAAACTGTTTGCTCCAGCACGAATTTTATTGAACGGCTTCAATCCCAAGCTTCCGCTCCAGCGGCCACCGGCACATTGTCAGTGTTGTAACCAGCGCTAGCAGTACTGCAACGATTCGTTGGCAGCAGAGTTTAACCATATAGTTACGTTTATTAATACATATACTTTGGTTTAACTGTCCAAAGCCAACGTTAATAGCGGGCATCGTCATGGTGGAAATCATGCAGCAAATACCCTCCACTTCGGCAATCGGCAGCTCTTTCTGTCAGCTGCCACCGCCATTACAGGACTCGGCAGCCCCAGCTGGCTCCGGAAACGGACAAGGCGAAGACCGCGAAACATCCGGGCAATGCCTCACGCCACAATCGCCATCGGGTTGTCCGCGTGCTGTATCTCTTGGCGGTTGGAGCTGCTTTGGTGGTCCCACTCGTCGCAAACGATCCATCTCGCCCACACAGTAACGGAAACTTTGGTATCGCGATGCTGAAGCGGGCAAAAGACAAATTTCCCACCAGAACCTGTGTACACCTGTAAAATAACTTTGTCGGACCACACCTTAGACGTTGCGCTACGGTCTGGCCAAACGCGAATATCGGGTTACGCGGACTGCTGGTAGCGCTTCAGTGCAAGGCAATACCTGGGGTGGTACTAATCAGTGGCCACGGATGGCCACTGGCTGGGCATGGTGGTCACTGGCTGGACGTACTGGCAGGTCACTGGCGATCCTGAGTAAACGAACGGACATATTCTGACATTTATGGTAATTCAACAAGTGCCGTTTACCTGCG